>JBCEWB010049240.1:0-31158 GCA_039654565.1 Peronia peronii | reverse complement strand
TCTCAGCAAAAATTGGCAACTTCTAAAAGCCGAGATAATCCTACTTTCTTAGGATTGAAAGGCTTAAGAAAAACAAAAAAAGAACGGGAGGGGAGGGGAGAGCACCACTTGTGTTTGATCGATGAACCGTTTAACTTCCTACAATTGAGAGTTCAAGGTTGGCGTCCATGAAGAGGCACTCATCCAATCTACTGTATTTTGACCAAAGTTCTTGTTGACCACAATTTACAGTTATTCTCTTCCCACCCATTCAAATATCACTTATCCGCCACTGCACTAAAAAGAAAGACAACCTCTTGCTTGGCTTCATCCTGTAAAACCCGCTTTCTACATATTGTGAGTCAATGGTGGTAGGAAAATTCCTCAGGTGGAGCGAGACAGATGACGGTCTTCAGAAGAAGAGTGGGTTCCTTCATCAGATATTTCGGCCTTTAACTTTCTGACATCTTCTAGAACCCCGGCCACACCGGGGTCATGACTCCCGATGTCCGTCACCCACCTTTTTTTTTTTTGTTCCCTCAGGGACTCTGGGTGGGATTTGAACCAGTGCCGTTTGGTTTTCGGTCCAGTGCTCTAACCGCTAGGCCAGGCGTGCCACTGTAGCATAACTTAACAGATCGGAGATCGACCAGTGAAAGGCAAGTTGTCTTAAGCGCTTCTGCTAATGTTTTGTGGGACGGGCGTTAAGACATGACTCTGTGAACATTAGCTTGATCGTGAATTGTGACATTGATTGATTTCGCTTGCCGTGGTTGTATCATTGATGGAACAATTCGATCTTCACTTGGAGCATCGATATCTCAATCACCATTTTCTAGCAAATAAAAAGTCGCGAAGTGAAAAATGTTTGGTCAGAGTTGGGGAGAAATTGCACCTCGTTTTGAGAATGTGATCGTTCATTTTGGGCTTTGTACATGTTGGGGTGGGGGGGGGAGGGGGAGGAGGTAGTTGAATAGATGTTTGGGGGTAGGGAGGATGGAGTGTGATTTGTGGGTGTGAGTGAGTGAGTGAGTGAGTGAGTGAGTGATTGAATGAGATGGTGAGTGAATGAGTGAGTGAATGAGTGAGTGAATGAGTGAGTGAGTGAATGAGTGAGTGAGTGAGTGAGTGAGTGAGTGAGTGATTGAATGAGATAGTGAGTGAATGAGTGAGTGAGTGAATGAGTGAGTGAGTAAGTGAGTGAGTGAAAGTGCGAGAGAGAGAGAGAGGGGGGAGGGGAGTGGAGAGAGAGAGTGCGAAAGAGAGAGTTGTTTATGTGTGAGCAGAAATACAACCATTGATTGACAGGGCAACAGCTGGTAGGACGTGGGACGGATAGACAGACGGAAGGAGAGAGGGTGGGGGAAGGAGAGGGGGAGTCGGTAGTGTCAAGCTGGAGAGAAGTACAGGCTTTCTGAGCCTGGCTGTTTGTGCAGGCTGTTGAACGGCTTCCCCACCCTCCCGGGCTTATTACCCATTGCTCTCTGCTTACCGTGCAGATCTACCTCTGATATATGGCATAATTATCCCCTGTGACTGGTATATACTTGTTTGTTGTATACCTAGAACTTTCTCTATACCTTTCTACCCGCCCCGATCTTTCTCTCTTTCTTTTTGTTTCCTACTATCACACTGTCTTTCTTTTTTCTCCTTCTTCTGTTTCTCTTTCTTTCTTTCTTTTTTTCTTTCGTTATTGCTATCTCTCACTCTGTCCGTCTCCTTTTCGCTTCTATCCACCTAATTCCCTCTGTCTCTCTTTTTTTTTTTCTTCTCTCTTTCTGTCTCCCCCCCCCCCCCAATCCTCCCCTCCGTCTCTCTGTCTCTTTCCTCTTTGTATCTCACCCTCCCTCTCATTCACTCTCTCTCTCTCTTTTCTCCCCCTCCTCCACTTCTCCCACCTGTCTGTCTTTTTAGTCTCTCCATCTCTCACTTTCTCTCTCACCGGCGGTTTGTTTGAGTATAAAATAATATTATTGCATCATATCACCCCGATATGGCTTCAAAAGAATCAATACACCAGCAGCTCTTTGATCGCTGAAAAACAAAATGATTGATTTGCGAAATATCGCGATAACCATCAGTACATGAACAGTTCATCTCATTAACAGCCGACGTTATTGCTGGCTTTTGGTGGTGAAATTGTCGTGAATCTCTCAGTACCAATTTAATGTTTCTGAACGTAGAACTTTATGTAAGTCATTCACCTTTTTTTTTAAATTAGAGAATTACAGTAATAGCTTGTTTGTTTGTGTGTTTGTGTTGGGGTATAACGACACATCAGCACGATCACGACTATATTGTGTCAAACACGGTAAGATACGTTTACACGTCAAGAAGAAGAGAGGAAAGAGAGCGGGACAGAAGACAGGAGCAAGGGGAGAGAGAAGAGATGTCTCTCCTGGAATGACGAGGATGACACTCTATGGGAGACACCCCACGGATGGCGCTCTTACACCGCCTGCAGGTGGGAGCAGGGAACCTACTTATAAAGCCCGGGGCCCCGCGGGGGAGTAGTAATAGTAAGACATATCTTTTGTACAAACTGTCCACCCCGATGAGAACAAACTCTTGACAAAGACACGAACAAATGAATCAATAATAACACCAGCAACCACATGTATAAACACTCACACAAGCCCCCTCCACCACACACACACATGTGTTTTCTCACACACATACGTCAAATCCTGTATTAGAATTTTCTCTTCATCCCCAATGTACTCTGATATTGAAATCGTAAAAAAAAAATGTATAGATACAGTGTTATGAGTTTCCATCTTTGGAAGTAAGTACATGAGCTGGTAGTTTGAATATATTGTGCTAATGTGGGTGTGAAACATCGTATTTTCAGACCGGCCCCCAGCGGAGGCCCGGGGTATATAAGTAGGTTCTTTGCTTCCACCTGCAGGTGGTGAAAGCCCACCATCGGTGGGATGTCTCCTATGAAATGCCATCCTCGACATTCCAGGGGTGACATCTCTTCTCTCTCTCCTTGCTCCTGTCTTCTGTCCCGCTCTCTTTTCTCTCTTCTTCTTGACGTGTAAACGTATCTTACCGTGTTTGACACAATATAGCCATGATTTTCAACTTTTCATGACAAATAGGTTTCACCAGTAGCCCGGAAAATTCCATCGACCCATGACCTTGGCCTTGCCTCGGCCGTAAGTTTGCCTCACTACTTCGCGTGACCCTGTTTCCGGTGGGTAGACAATTTATAACTGAAACTCATCGCTATGAGTGACAGATTTAATAAATTTAAAGCCTTTTGAACCAAGATGTCCTTCAGATAATAATAGTAGGGAACACGGTTAATGATTTAATTACGTAGGAAAACTACTGACCTACTTCTGGCCGACAGTCCAGTCGGATTTTTCTGAAATCCTGTGCTCTGCTGTTGGCATTGACCGACTTGGCAACTTCTTATGGGGTTCGATATATTGCAGAGAATGATAACTCCCCACAACAAGAATACCACTGTAATCTTCTTTTGTTTGTTTGTTTGTTTGTTTTATAAAAAAAACTGAATAGTGCCAGCAAATGCCAACATGCCCAGAAGATTGTAATAATTTTAAACGATAGTAGTAGATTTATTGTTCTTAAGCCTTTCAATCCTAAGAAAGTAGGATTATCTCAGCTTTTAGAAGTTGCCAATTTCTGCTGAGGATTTTTGTGGGTAGAATTTTGGAATTTGGAAATTTTGCCCGGACAGCGGCACGCAGCCTACTCTTTCATCGATTTTGAACTGTCAAGGGTTCTTTAACGTGCGTAACGTACACACGGGACTTCCGAAATATATTCGCCCTTATCTGAGAAGGCTAGACGTCCGTCTTCCCTACCCACAGGAAGCCAGGGGCTTTTCGATCTTCTTGTTCCTCCATCCCCCGATGCAGGACCCGCGAGTCGATCCCGGCCTGTTTTCTCCGTGAGTACACGCCAAACCAAAGAAGAGCCACTGCGTAGATGAACTTTAAGGTGGACAGTAAAGTTGTCATAGGACGCCCAGCTTTTTGGCTCATCCCGAAGTCTTCAGTGTTTGTGGATTTAACATCCGTGTGTGTATGTGAGTACCTCAAGTGTCAGCCAAGTGCTGTGGTTCATGCCCTGTCTCCCTCCCCTCCCCTCCCTTCATCTAACCATCGCTCTCTGTCGCATAGACTTTGATGTGTTGTTTTGTGTGCTCGTTATTAACGCCCTGTGTACCATTAGTTGTCATTTCGGCTCACCCTGTCTTAATCACTCACTCACGTGTTCATGGACGCACATACGCACTCATTCATTCGCTTCCTCAACCACTCATTTACTCATTCACTCACTCACTTTTTCACTGAGTCAGTCAGTCAGTCAGTCAGTCAGTCAGTCAGTCAGTTAATCAGTCAGTCACTTATTCACTCACTCACTCTTTCGTTCACTCACAGTTTCACTGAGTCAGTCAGTCAGTCAGTCAGTCAGTCACTCACTCACTCACTCACTCACTCACTCACTCACTCACTCATTCACTCATTCACTCACTCACTCACCCATTCACTCAATCATTCACTCTCTCACCTTTTACTCACTCACTCCTTCATTGACTGACTGACTGACTGACTGACTGACTTACTGACTGACTCATTCACTCACTTACTCACTGATACACTGGCTCACTCGCCCATTCACTCACTCACTCACTCATCACTCACTCACTCATTGACCCACTCACTCACTGATCCACTCACTCCTCACTTACTCACGCACCCCTGTATTCACCATCATAGCCTTCATATTAGTAGTAAAATGATCTTAAACAAAATATGGAGAGAGAAAAAAAATGGTTCTCAACGTTAAAGAAATTGGGTTTCGACTTAATGAAATCATTGGAAAATACATATATCTCTGTCCTATGTAATGACTCTAGAAGAAGCAAGAATTGGCAATAGCAGCTTTCAAGCAGCTGTGATCAACGTCAGCCAATACAAGCAGCAGGATGTTGCCACTAGGAGCTCGGTTGTCTCTGTTCGGCTTCGCAACAATAGTCGTTACGATGGAGTATGATAAACTAATTTAAGAGCTGATAAGATTAGATAAAATATGTAAGAAAAGAAAAGCCAGACAAAATACTAAAGGATAAGATAAGGTCATTCAGGGTGCGGCTGGAGGTGGAAGGGGAGAAGGGAGGGGGGTGAATATAAAGATAAGACAGCACATATCAAGATTAATCAAGGTTAAATAAGATAACGAACGTTCAAACAAGATGAGGTAAGAAGAGAACAGAAAAGAAAAGCGAAAACAACGTTAGATGAGATATTATTTTATTGTTCACATGGATACAGCGTATTAATTTCATGTTAACATGAATAATATGTAATACAACTATCATTCACCGCAATGGATTCACACCGAAACAACAGGATGCACGATCATATCGAGGTTTTATCAGATCAAATGAACAAGCAGCATAATTTCACGTCCATGTTTGCCATGGTTGTTGCTCAGTTGGGGTCCTTGTTTTCTGATGCTCGCATGCTGTTACGATTATGATGGTTGATATCATGTTCAAATCTGAGTGCAACCTCTAAACAAGAACTAAGAATGAATGCGAAGATTCAAGATTATGTTTTCCTCAAGGAAATTCCCAGTAGTGTATGACTCCCCACGAATGCAATTGACAAAGAACGGTCGGTGGTGTCAACAGGATTTTGTCACAGGAAAAAAATGAAATGTCAACCGGTGTACCAGCTAATGTTGACTCCAGCACAGTTTTTCCCTCCTTGTCACTGGAGCAAAGAAGAGGGCAGGTTTTCCCCAACCTTAAATTGACGACAGGAAATTACACACATTACAAAAACTGGTCAGGCCTGAGCGCCAAGAGAAGGTGGCAAATTTGATCAACGAAATAATGATCTGCTCGCTGCCGTTCAGGAATAATTAATTTGCCCACATCTTTAAATGTCGACGTTTGCTGCATGAAATCATGTGGTAAATGGAGAGGTCAATGATGTCAATGGAGAGCAGCGGATGGAGATTGGAAGCCTCACAAGAATCAAAGTGAGTGAAAAACATACAACACCTCGAATTCAAAGGTTCATGTCTGAATAGGTTAGAGTTCTAGATTTTGTACGGTTGTTTCTTCGTTCCTTTTTTTTTTCTTTCCTTCTTTTTCTTTTTCTTTTTTCATGAATAGCGGGATAGAACACAGATTGCGAACTCGAGTCAATTTCTCTAGTATGGTAGTAACACAGAAGGTAACATTTATCATATATCTATGACCGCTGTTATCTTAATGTCACTTTATTTGATAGCTAATAGAAAATATACGATTAAGGGAAAAATAGCAGTGGTTTTCACATTCTTGTTTAACTAAAAGGTGCGCAGCTAGTGAACAGGGGCTCACTTCAACGCACTTATTTTGAACAATATGTCGTATTTTATAGGTTTTATGTGTGTGTGTGTGTGTGCGTGTGTGTGTTGTTTTTTGTTTTTCTGAACTCAGATCAAACTTTGTGACAAGCGTACTATTCGCATCGCATGTGAATCATGATCCCACACGAGTGTAGTTTTCTATAATATACTTCCGATCCGCGAAAACAAGATGAACTGTTGCGTAACCCTTTGCCGTCAACAAAGCCAAAAAGGTGTTACTTCTAGTAGCATTCTTTTCCTAGTATATGAAAAATCCTGTAGGGGAGTTGGTAAGAATCGGGCATGAAGATAAACCAAAATTCAGGATAGATTGAGCCATTTTACAGAAACGAGAAGTAATGTTTGGTTACGTAACTCTGGTACTGGACAGATGATTAAACAAGATCTGCTCCATGATTCTCTTAAATTTGTTAACATTTACACGCGAGGAAAAATAACTGACTGTTGACGTACAATTATTTGTGTGAAAACTTCAGAGGAAGCGCTCAGAAATTACTTATTCTATAAGATTGTTGGGTGTTTTGCACTAGATTTATTGTATACATGCATGTGATCAGCATTACCCAGAAATTTCGCCATAATTTCTGAAGAACAGAGAGCTTTAAAAAAAATTGAATTGTAAGATCTGTTCAGCCCAGTGAAATATGTCCTCGTTCTTTGCAGTTTCATTAACAAATAAAAGAAAAAAAGTACTCCTGGTCAAGAAAATTGGGCGGCAATTGCCCATTAGCTCTGCTCTGTTGGTGAATATTTCTATAAAAAGCCCATTCATTAATTTTATGCACCTGTCTGTCGACCATCGGTTTAGCCCTATAATTTCTTGTGTTTTTTTTTCCAACCACACACACAAAAAAAGCAGCAGCAGCAACAATGACCTACAACAACAACTTCAACACCACAACAACCAGCAACACCAACAATAATAATGATGATGACGACGACGACAACAGCAGCAAGAAAATTATTTCATTAAATAAAAAATTAAGTAATTTAGAACTGAACTCTCAGTGACAAACCTAATGATGCCTCATGGTACTAGACACCATCGTTCTCTCTAATCTTCTTCCCGCATCTCATGCCATCTGATCAGTCCTCAACTATGCGGTAGTCCATCCTTCCTTACATTGTTTTCTTTCTGCTCCACGAATTCCTTTCCAGTCAATCTTTCACTGTTTGAAATTAGACTTTCCTGCCCGAATCCTGTTATCTTTAAATTTTGATCAGGAACATATCAGTTCATTAATACAACTGAAAAAAGAAAGCATGTAGGCGTTGGGAGTTGATGCGACCAGATATAAGTAGACCAGCAGATTCACCACCACATCATGCTCGTCGTCATCAACAAAGGGCACTGTCAATTGGTAAGATCAGCTCAAGACACGAACATCCTACAACTGTGAGGAAGTCTGTCTGCTTGAGTTACTCAAACATTACTGTAGAAATATCCCAGCAGGAGCTGTCTGCCGACGCCACAGACAGATAAAATCTCGGTCAGGCTTGTGTTTAAAAAGAACATCGCAATAGAGAAAAAAGCTACATCTCCAAGGAGCCCCTGAAAGCCCCGGGCCAGTCGTAAAATTGTTTACATCAAGTGCTGATTTCATGCGCCAATCTATGAACAATAACGTCTGCCGTTCACACACCCGCTACACTTTCACCCAGGTAAAACTGGATCTGGGGGCTCAGCTGGGCCGGCCTTGGGGTATAAAACTGGGCATTTACGTGTAAAACTGGGCATTTACGGGGAATAAACTGCTGCACGACCATCTGGATCAAGACTGGGCATACTATATTCAATTTTTATGAGTTTGGCCTGGCACATATCATAGCGGTATAACTTTACCTGCCGATATTTTGCCAGTTTGCGTAATTTCTGTTACTCTCCATCTGCAATTGATCTAAAATTTATCTTCCCTACGCTTCACCTTGGTCCTGACACATACAGCTTTAAAAGATAAGCATAATTTTCCTTCTGCCCTATATAAACTACAGTTTCTTTCCTCTCTCCCGATTCTCTTCAGACGAATTCTTAAATCATAATATTGCCCATTAGAAAAGTTATTTAGTTTTCTCATGCTATGACATCATACTATGACGTACTGAAGATAGAAAAATTGCCAACAAAGAACATAACAAACAGGTTTCTGAAACACCAAACCATTTTCTTTTGTCATTACATTTAGGTTTGTCTGCCAAAATGAAATGATTTTAGCGGCAGTTACAATTTTCAAGAGTGGGCGATACAGAGGGCTGGATGTACCGGGATCTTGGAATACTAACGAATCTTGGCGATTTTCTTTTCAAAGAAGATCTTGTCTAATTGCTGTAATGATGTCAATTCCTGTCGTCTAGGTAAATTATTTAAGAATCAATTTTAGGGGTTCGTAATCCTATGGGCAGTTTGAACAGCAAGTAAAACAGACTCTAAAATGCTATTTATGAGTAAAACATGTTTACTGGATGAACGTGTATGAATGTTGGTTCGAGAGGGAATGGTTGTGAAATACTCTCCAGGAGCATGTTATACAGGCTTGTCTCCTTTTAGAGCACCTATCCTCTTTGTGATTTTATAATATTTTTTATAGATCTACAGACACAGTAAAGAATTACTAATATATTCTGTAGACGTGTATATACGACTGTAATACTATTAAAATATAGTTTTCACACATCCTGAAGTCACACAGTCCAGTCCAATAGACAGAACATTTAAAATGATAGAGAGACAGAAAGACAGTAAGGGACAAAGAGTGACTAGTGAGATAGGATTTCTTTGGGATAAACGCTCATATTAATACAAAATAGTACTGGATTCACAGACTAAGTCTCGCTGCTGAGAAAAGACGAGAACCAACACTAAAAGAAATACTGTAATTTAAAGAACATCATGTTCCTATGTTGCCTCTTCCTTTTTTTTCTCTTTTCCTCCTGCTTACTCTTTATTTTAAACACTCGTTTGTTATTTCTCACTCTGGCACTTTCTCTCACCATCTTTCTCTCTTTAATACCACCTGCCCCTCCCCCCTCTCTCCCTCTCTCTCTGGCTGTCTCTCCCTGGCACACTTTATTGGTCTTTTTTTGTGTGTGTGTCTTTTTCTTTCTCCCTCTTTGGTTTCTCCTTTTAGTCTCTTGATATCCACTTTGTACACCTTTATCTTTGCAAATAATGTGTGATATACTTTTAGTGTGTGTGATTTTTAGTATTTTCCTTCGGACCTGTCAGATGACGAGGATTAGTCTGCAACGGCTGGAGATCAGTCTTGATGAGGGACTAATAAATATATGTACAAGGGTCATGGTGATAGTTTCTATGCATCTGTTTATAGGGATAGACTCCAAAGGCTTTTCTCAACCATAGTTTAGCTTTTTTTTTTTCCCTTTCCTATTTTTTAGTATTTTCTTTTCTATTCAAATTCATTTTTTTACACGTTTCATTTTTTTATGTCGTTTTTTTTTTTTAAAACTATTTTTTCTTTCTTTCTAACTGATTGCAACACTCACGCAAATTGATTTTGAGCAGTTTATGACAAATGATGAGGGATTCAGACTAATTGCTAATCAAAGATAACTACTATCGATATGAATTATCTAGACTCTATAACTATGTCAAAATTGTCAGGCTATATGCACTGACTGTTAGATAGCGTGTTCTTCAACAGCCTGCCACCAGACCCGGCGATCCATCATCAAGTAATGCCCACCATCAAACCCTACGTGCCATCAGATCCAGGGAATGATCAAATGGAGATCATTTTGATCATCCCTGTTATTTCTCTTTGCCAGACATAAGTGGGTGTTCAACGAGCACATTAAAAAGGGAGAAGTCATTTTTGCATTCTTGGTTTGAAACATACATTATGAAAAATTCCGAAAAAAAATCATGACGTAAGGAAAATGTTTTCTGTTGGACGTAGTAATTTCAGTTTTCTTCTGAGTGACTCTTTCGAACGACAAGCAGAAATGTTATACCACTTGTTCAACATTCCTTTTGTCTGGCAAAATGAAGTTATAGGACTGGTCCAAAAACAATTTCCATTAAGTCTGCCATCAAACCTGGTACGTCATCAAACACAAACGTAATCGGTTGACTGCCGGAATCTCTGCGTATAATATTCACTCTGTTATTCTGTTATTGTTAAATCGGTGGTTTCTAATAACTTTGAAAAGTGAGTCATTCTTATCGCCAACGACACATTGTGTTGTCACTGAAGTAATGTGAGCTAGGAGTTTGGAAAGAAATCGAACTTCTGCAGGCTATAGTCCTGTCACCCAGAGAAATGAATAAGAGTCAAACATTCCACCACATTGACCATAGGTCACCGGATCCTCCAGTCACCAGGGATCTTACTTTTTCATCGGACAATAGCAATCGTTCGATCAGATCCCAGTGAATGGACTTGGCCAGATTGATACGTGTGTTCAGTTCATAGAAAATCAAAGACGTAAGGGTCTTTTATTTCAGTTGAACAGAGAGCCCAGAGTACACGTCATGTTCTATATTGTGATGTCTTCTTCGTCTCAGGCTTTCACTATCAAAAGCGGATTACAGGATCGAGTTAACTGTTATTCTTCACACCCACGAATGTCGCAGAATAGTCAGTAAACACTGGCTGAGTGCTCTTTCACATACAGCCCTGCCCTATAAATTCTTACAACATAGACTTTGACTCTGCAGTAAAAAAAAAAAAAAAGAAAAAAAATGAGATGGGACACGATGAAATCAGGTTCTCGTGAAACTTTGAGCATACGGAGTTATTAGTATCACTGTGAAGATTATTCATTTCCCTTTCTGTGTGTGAACAAATTTTGTTCTACCTTAATTAGAAGTCGAGATATTGGCAATTAAAGATGATGGAAGTGACCTGTTGCTGCAGCTGAATTTAGTGAGAAAATGGCCGTTCACTTTTGCTAATCCTTATTAATCCTTATTAGGCCATGCCACAAAATTACAATTTTTGGGCTTTTATACAATCTATTTCAGCAAATTTAATCATGAAAAGCATTTTTAGATTGATTTAGAAAGGTTCTGGGAAGGAAAAAAGGTTGAAAATTCATTCACTGTTGAAAAACACGTGATTTCTCTGGTCGCCTTAGTTTAACGAGTGCCTGATTTCATCGTGTCGCGTCTTAAATGTTTTTCTCTGCCTTATGAATGAGCGTCGGCCAACACTTGCTGACAGAACGCCAGACTCGAAGTTTTGGCTCTAATACCGCCCGGACAATAGCAACGCAAATCATTGCGAAATTTAGCATAGGCTTTGAGTACACACGGCCAGCTAAATTGACTTATTATCCTCCTAAGTGTGAGACATGACATGAAATGTATCACATACTAAATTGTCTTGCAGTCTTGGTTAGAGTTAAAATATGGTGACAATAAAATAATAACATATGACAGCAATGGGATCACTCCCCCTGCTTGCTTCTGAGTAGCACTTCTGTGACTTTCATGGGTTGGGGATTCAGCGTCGGAAACTCCCAAACACCATGCAGTTAGTCCTTTAACAGTAAAATACTAACCAATGTTGTCCCATAAATGAAATGAAAAACAAAATTTTGTCGAAATCCAAAAAAATGTTAAAATGAAACAAATATACTATATACACTTATCAAACCTCACAGAGGTGATTCGAGAGTCGTGTCACCCTTAATTTACTGAGCTCACGGTTCTTTAAAATGCAAAAAGGATTTCCAGTTATGGTGTCACTGAAATCTGACTTCTTTGCAGATGTCTGTTAAAAAAAAAAAGAAACTCTGAGCAGTGACTTACTTTTTAAATCATTGAAAGGTTTCAATTTCTACACTGCAAATTCTCATTCGATAATTTTTATGTTTAGTATGCGCCCACCAGCATCCATCCTCTTCTGTGCATCCCTTCTCTTATATCTGATGTGGCACAACGCCACAGAAAAGTCCCAAATATCTACATGAAAAAAAAAAAAAGAAACAAACAATAAATAAATAAAAATGAAGCTTCTAGAGTCGAATCTCTTACAAATCAGAGTGATTCAAAGAGGAAGTTTAGACAAACAAGATTTACAGATTGTCTTTCATAAATAGTCTGAGTATAATGATAACCTGGACAGAATGTCATGCAATTTCCTGTCAACAGCGTCATAACTTTTATAATATTTATCATCTTCTTTATCAATATCTCTATATCGGCATGTTGAAGCAGCGAGACCACCATGAAGTCAGTACATAGGAAAACATGGAAACTCAAACAACTCTGAGAAATTTCAAAGCAGCGCCCCAGAACAGAGGGGTTGTAAGGTTGTAATACTGCTCGATCCTCCCCCAAGACATCAAAACTTTGTATATTTTTCTGAGGAAGATTACGCCTCTTTCATCTTGAACTTACCTGCCCAACCATTTTTGTGTATATCTCCAGATCAGGAAGTAAAAGATATCAAGAAACATTTACGACCACATTTTTGTCAATAGGTGTTATCGATGAACGCAAAACCTAGACAGCTTTATGTGTGGATGAGCGCTCTGAGTGCTCACATTGACGTTGTTGACCTTTTTGTATGAACCAAACATTGCAAGTTCATAGCCAGACCTCCTTCTTGCCTGTTGCTCCGTGCTCTCTGTCATGTAAATGTTTTAAATGCATTCAATTTATTGGTCATCCTTAAGACATCAAGCACTAACATACAGTACCATCAATCTTTCAACCAAATTTTCATCACAGTAATTCTCACACTGTCCTTCCACAGCTACAAAAGCGCACTTATGACCCCCCATTCACCACACTGAGGCTGTCACTGGACAATTCAATCACTCAAGAATCTGCAGTCTGTTCATACCTGTATTTTTTGTATTTCCTACCTCCCCTTACTTTGTCACATCTGTGACTTGATAATAATATTTTAGCTATTTTCCATAATATTGTATTTCAGATCAGTACATAGGGGCAAAGCTTCGTGGGTGCCTATGTGGGAGTCACAACTCAGGATATCGAACATGCATACCAAAATACAACACACACACACACATACGCACACACAAAAGAGGTGTTGGCCAACAACAGGAAGAGGCCATCTGAAACAATGGTGATTATCAAAGTGAGTGGGAAATACATGAGCTGCCTATAGCAAACAACTCAGACTTGCAGTTTCTCTCTGTGTACTCCCAACACGTGGGATATCGAGAAGATGAAGAAAATATAATATATTTTTATCTACCTAAACGAGACAGCCCTTCGCAGGTGGCTAAAAGACTTAAAGAAAACGTAACATATCCAAATCTTAACCTGTAACGCTTTGCTTTCAGTAACGTAAACAAGAGGATCTAAGAAGATATACACAGTTTATAATGAATAAGACTGGGAATGAAATAAAAGAAAATATATCAATGCACCGTTCAGAGGACGGTTTGATCTGCGGTACTAGTGAAAACTAATAAAGAAGAGAAGGGGGGAGAGAGAGAGAGAGAGAGAGAGAGAAAGTGAGAGAGAGAAAGAGAGAGAGAGAGAAGATACGCTGGAAGCCCAAGGGTTCATGGGTTCAAAAGAAAACGGCGCTCGTGCAAAGACGATGAAGCTGAGAAATCTGGCTACTTGGAAGTTGCCGCATTGTCGCGTTCTTTTTTCATACACAACTGCTCATGCCAATAAAGAGCAGCTTGAATGCCGTATATGTTTAGCTGCCCAGGGAAGTATAATTGAACATGTTAATTATCAGAGCATTCCAAATGTCAGACTAATTTACTTGAACTCTTGGAGTCCTTCTTCCTTTCTATCTTTCTTTCTTTCTCTCTTTCTTTCATTTTCTTTCTCTTTTTTTTCTTTCTGTCTTTCTTCCTTTCTGCTCTCTTTCTTTTTTTTTTTCTCTTTTCAAAGGATAACAACTGACACCGGTGGATTCGGTTATAAATACCTCCAGCCCTTTCCCACAAAAGACATGGCGTTTATGGTGGCATTTGGCAAGTTAATTCCGTCTTACTTTTGTTTTGGAATGCGTCTGACGGTATTTTCCCCGTAGACAAAGTTTTAATAGTCTGTAGCATAACAGGGATAAATGCTGAACCTCTCTAACTTTCAAAAGATCTTACTCTGGATTAAATGATCTTGGAAAATGAGGCAGAATCGACGATCTGGGGGCGATGGGCGGAAAAGATAGAAAAATGAACAAAAAAAGCTCTGAAGAAAATCCGGGTTTTGCGTCATAGCCGCCAGTCATGGGGACGATTTCTGCACAGCGCTTCACTCCGGTACACTGCTGACCTCAATAAACGGCAAGAATAATCTTACCAATAACAGTAACGGTAACTCTGCCAATAATAATACGTAGTGATTCTATGGGCCCACTGGTGCAATGAGGAAGCATAGGTAAATAAAGTTTCATCACACAGTGAAAGCGAAACAATTTTGTACTGACTCGGACATGCACGGATCCTTGCGATCGTCCGTTTGTAGAAGGTCGAGGGCTAATCCCGCCTCCCTTGGCGTGTTGTATTATATATAGCTATGAAGATACAATAGATTTCTAACACGCAGATAAGACAGAGCTGCATCAATAAGAACAAATAATCAGCGCCATAATAATAACCCGTGCTCATCTTTTGCTAAAAACATGATCAAGACGTTTCAGGTTACTATTTATCATAGCAAATTATGAAAATGACAAAAGATAGCATCAGTAGCAGCAGCAGCGGCAGCAACAGCAGCAGCAACAACAACAAAAATAACAACAACAACAATAACAACAACAACAACGATAAAAACAGCGACAACGGTCACTACGACGATGTCATAAACAAGATTCACAATGACGACAACAATAACAGAGGGCCAAATAATACCAACAGTAAGAACCACATTAAAATCATCATTAGAAAACAATTTAAAAAATTAAAACCACAGTCTCCCAGGTCATATTCTGAGATGATCTCTGTTGATGATGATTGGCGGATTGCAGGTACCCTAATGCAGCTGCTGTTCAGCTGTAAGCTCTTGATTAGGGTAAATGAACAGTGGGCAAGCGGATAAACAATAGGTTGTGGAGAAGCTGGATGGGAGGAAATACGATAAAGGAGGAAATGTGCTGAATGCTTACATACCGTAAATGTCACCATGCACTCGGGCTTAAGCTCAGTCACTTTGCCACTTCAACTCTTAAGTCGGACTCCAGTCATGTCACATAAAACTCAAAGTCTATCAAGCCTTTGAAACATAATATCAATTTCAGCTTGGTCAGTTTATTTCTTCTTTAATATTTGCTGGGTGACTGAGGTTAGAAAACATAGTTCACAAGGTGTTTGTACTTTATGCCACATATCCTTTTAACAAAACATTTAAACAGGAGAGGGACATGACATTTAAGTTTTCCTTATTATGTCGAAAAGGGTAATGGACGCTTGCGAAACTTTTCAGCCGGGACTTTTCCTCTTTTAACATACGTTGTCCTCCGTGTGTCTTCAATGCCATAGTTAAAGTTGGACATCGTTTGCATCGAACGAATCTGCTCGTTAATTAGACGCATCTTTTTCTTTTGTCTCTCAGAGACCCACGTCTTTTTACCAGCTAACTGGTTTGTAGCATTTTATACCAGCTGACGGGATGCACGGTATAAGCAGTGGCTATTTATTTGAATGTTTGCAATAAGATTAATCACTAGCTAATCTCACATTATATCTTTACCTGAAACGAAGCTGGATAGTTTGTCCATCTTTTCCCCTGGTCATTAGACATGTTTGCAGTTTATTTAAAGATCTAAACGGAATGCAAAATAATCAATGGACATTCATTGTAATGTTTTGCGATATTAGCTAACTTTACATTACATCTTTATCTGACCCTAAGATATTAATTACTAGCTAAATTTACATTACATCTTTATCTGACCCTAAGCTAGATAGTTTGTGTGTTTCCATGGCATAAAGTTTCCAGTTTGTTTACAGCGGCATACTTGAAGAGTAACAAATGCAATCACAAATGTGTACATGTATTGTGTATGTATGTACATTATTCTCATCTAATTTCCTAGTGACTATGAAACAATCCTCCAAAGATGAGACTGATGGACAAGTGTATTATGAAGTGGATACAAGACATGACAAGGATTAATATTCAAAGACTATTGCGATGACATGATTAAAAAAGAGTTGTGCATGTATATTAGGATATTCCCTTGGGATTAATGGTTAAGGGTTAGGGTATATCAAGAAATTAAATTACCATTAGAGAGCAATTGGGTTAAGATGGCTTTTAATATGAAGACATAAACAGAGGACTGGCGGTTGAAGGATACACTATCATAGGCTTGTGAAGCGGGCGGATGGGATGTCCAGTTTACTTCCATTTACAGATGGATATATCTAGTCTAATTTTATTCTGTTCTGCTTTGATGTATAATTTTGTCAACTATGCATAGCGATGTGAGTAACCGTTGAGTCCTGTTTTTATTTGAAATTTGAGCACTTGAACCCCTGCAGCTTTTGTGTCATACATATACTAATTATTATTATACTTAATAAAAATCATGAGATTCTGTTATAATTTTCCATCAGCGACGCGCTTATTAAGCTATTAGGTTATAGGGTCTCATTTGCTCTGATAATTCGCGAAATTTGAGTCTGTGTACGCGTGTGTATGAATTATGTGTCATCAAGTGTGAAAGGAATTTGTTTTTAAGGGCAAATAAAGTCTGCTTTCATCTTAGTCTATCATGTCCTATTTTGAATGATATTAGCTTATCTTATGTCATTCTATTCTATCTTTTGTTGCTTTGCTCTGCCCTGCTTTTTCTTATTTCATTTCATTACATTGATCGTATCTTATGTTTTTTAATCTATGCAGATTATCATTTATATGCTACTATTATAATCACCAATAATGATGATTATAGTTGTCACAGCTGTTGTCACTACTATTATTCTTTAGGCCCTTCCCTTTCGTCCATGCAGGTGATGGGCAGTGCTAACCGAGTTGGTGTCATTATAAACATTATTATTGTCATTACTGGATTAGAGATGACCATCACAGGCCAAATGAGGGGCCATGACAAACAACATAATAACACAATGTCCTTAGCCTAGCGGTTCTTACTATGATGGTAAGACACAGATTAATACAATAAGCAGTATGTCAGTACTGGCCAGACTCGTACGACAAACAATACCCCAATGTCCTGACGTAGCTGTCCTCACCTTGATAGAGACATCGGTCAGTACCGGCAGCAAATGAGCCATGTCTCACGTACCAAGTAACCACTCAACGTCCAAGTCCAGTAATACTTACCTTGATAGGGACACAGATGAGCACCAGTAATAGATCAGCCGTGGCCAGACTGAGTAGGAAAATATTGGTGGTGGTGCGCATGCGCCGGTAGTAGCTGATAGAGAAAATAACCAGAGTGTTGCCCACCAAACCCAGCAACAAGGTCAGCGAGTAGGTCAAGGTCACGGGGAGAAGCTCGTCCAGGGGTATTCGGAAGGAATCTGCGATGTCATAGTCGTAGTCGTACTCATAGTAATCGTCATCAGTACTCGAGTTATCGAGAGAGCCATTCAGAACAATGGACGGGACAATGGTGAAATTTGGAAGGACGTCAGTGGTAGTCATGACGACAGCTGAAATGGAAAAACAAAGTGGAAAGAGGACATTTTGGTTATTTCTAGCAAGGCCGTTTGATAATTTATATAGTGTCACTAAATTCTCTGATAAAGTTTATATACATATGTGAAATTACGTGCATGGATCTTGTGCCATCTTGAGAAAGCACTGTGGAAACTTCAGTTTTCAAGCGTAATGGTAATAATAAATTTTACACGTTTGAATTTTGCACAAATGTAAAGCAATGAAGAATCTAATGAATTTTTATTTTATAACTCCTTTGCCTGATTTACATAAGATAATTAAAAGCCACCGTGACAGTCAGTTAGCATCAACACACCATCTTGCCAAACTTCAAGTTTCTTACATTGTGCAATAATTTTATTTTGGGATGAAAAGCGATAACGGGAAAATTTGCAAGGGAAATCTTCTTGTTGCTCTGACGTGCACATTGCTACGGGTCTTGTCATTTCTTTGATACAGGTGTGTGTGTGTGTGTGGGGGGGGGTGAGTGAATGTCTGTATGTTAGAGTGGAGGTGTCTGTTCAAAAGAAAGAGAATTTGTGAGTGTGTAAGAGGGTGTGAGTGATGCATGTGTGTGTGTGAGTGAACGTGTGTGTTTGAATGTTTGTTTGAATGAATGTGTGAGTGTGTGGTGTGAGTGAGTATGTATGTTGCAGCGAATACAACAGAGAGAGAGAGAGAGAGAGAGAGAGAGAGAGAGAGAGAGAAAGAGACTATATTGTCTATTCACGTTATTAATAAGCAGCCTTGAGATTCCCATTGAAAAGCTCGCCCCCAAAGGAAATTCCCGTCCTCTTTCCTTCCTTCCTGTCTCAACTCGGGCACAAAGACGCATAAAAAAATTCCTTTGCATTGACACGTATAACAATATACAATGCACACACGCATACACACATACACACTTATGCACAAGCTCATGTGCAGTTTCCTGCCCTCTATATACTTATGATATAAAAACACAGAATCACTTTTATCTCCACTGACTTCCACAAACTCTGTCAAAAAAAATAATATGCACACAAAACAAACGTTGTTTTTATAGACACATACATACAAAAAGCCGCTAAGTCTCTTGTTGAGTCGGAAAGTATTAATCGAAACTTATTGAGTGTCCGAATCTGTATGACGACATCAATATTAATTTATATTTCATGAATGATAGTTTATGTCTTGGGGTGCTATATTAATACCTGTACGAGCTAATATGAGAATCACATTAGTTAACTTTCTTCTGGAATCTGTTGAGAAGGAAGAAAGTTCCAGTGCAAAGTAGAATTAGCCAGTATTGGACCAGTTCGGCGCCGTATTGTTTCTAGGGACAAATTCTTGACAATCTCTGGGCTTCTGAATTTCCCTCACTCTCTGTCTGTTATAAAATCCCTGCCTTGTTCTTCCCAGCATGTATTCTTCTCTTTCCTTCTCTCACTGCCACTCCTCCTGAACGTCATTCTCTCCATTCGCCGTTCTGTTTCATAATGTATTGGAAACGACCTCTCTTAAATCAGTCTTGCCCCTCTCCCCTCTTCCACGTTCCACACCTCCTCCTCCTCCTCCATGTCCCACTCCCACATCCCCTCAGTGGAATATTCGCTCCTAAGTGCTGTCTTTCTCTGGCTCAAAGCTTTGTTGCATTTTGGAAAAAGTATGGGGAAAGGGAAAAAAAGGAAGGGGAGGGGCGTGATTTAAAGTAAGAAAAAAAAAAGAAAAAGAAACAAAAAACATAGAGATGGAAAGGATTGAAGATGAGAGAGGGGAGAGTGGTGTCAGAGTGAATGAGTGAAATCACAGTCTTTTTCCCTGTCACTATAGCCGAAGACATTACGTCAGAGTAAAGCATTCCAATTGTGAGATAATTTAAAAAGCTTCTCCTACAGGGAGAGAGAGAGAGAAAGAGGAGAGAGAGAGAGTGAAAGAAAGGGGAAAAGGAGGAGGAAAGGGGAGAAGAAAAAGAAGACGACGAGAGTGCAGAAATGTGAAAGGACTCAACATAAATTATAGGCTGAGGGATACCTTGCATACATAAACATCTGTGGAACTTTCATGATTTTCCAGACATTTCGGGAGAGTGGAAGCAAGAAGGAAGCGCAAATATCAAATGGATGGGCCTTTGCCTATGGGTGCCAAAGTATCGGATTCGTACCTGAGGACATGATAAATTTCTGACAAAGTTATCAATGCAAAAGTCTCCTGGTCCTGGGGACGGAGAGGTCTGACGACTGACCTTCTGAACAGAGGGAACAAACAATTCGATAGGCGCATGTACACTAGAGAACCTATTGCAGATTTATGTGTGGAATTGGAATGGGCGAGTTCTCTAACAAACATTCCTAACTTCTAAAGATTCTAGAATTCTTTGTCTTTTTCTTCTCTGTTCCTTTCTCTCCTGAGAAGAATAGAAATTGGTCTAGAATCGTATATATAAACTCTTGGACCATGCAGAACTTCGTATGTAGGAGTTCGGCACGTCAAATCAGATGATGACATGAATCGAGTACAAAAACAATAAAAAAAACCCAACATCAATAACAAAGAAAACTTTAAAAAAAAAAAAAATATGGAAAAGCGCTCAGCCTCAGTTGACAACTGGGACATACCGAAGTGACGTCATGGCCTCGCACAAACAACGGACAAAATGAAATGAAATAAAACAAAACCAAAGTAAAGTAGAATAAAATGAAATGAAATATAATAAAATAAATAAAAGATGTTTAAAAACTGAGCCAAACCAAAAATCTGACGGCTTCAGTTGACAACTGACAAAACGGAAGCAACATGCGTGAAACATGACACTATATTCCTAGCATTATATGAGCAAGATTAATAATTGATTATCTTTTCGTCAAAAGATGAAAAGATGGTATTATTGTTATGTAGTTCAAATAATTCAAATTTTTGCTCTCCGCTGAATCTGCACTTTAATTTGTATGTTGTTTGACTTTTAATATTTAAAATTATAATTGTAAAATAATATCTCTGTCTCACAGACATCCTTGAACTGGGGCACCAGTAGTTAAAATTCTAATAAATATTATTATTTCATTAGCGACTCATATGAAACTGATAGGCAAATTTTTAAAAAAAAAACTGCCAGCACTTTTATCATTTCCCGTTAGGTTCTCCTTAAACCTTTGAACCTTCTGAGGATGGTTATCTTGCCACCCTGCGGGTGGTTATCATCCTTCCCCCCCCTCCCCCCCCCCACCCGCCCCTCCCCACTTCTCTTAATTTTTTTTTTTCATCGTTCTGAATATTGTTGGTTAAAATGTATAATTCTAATCTGCAGTTGAATTAGAGAGAGGCAAAAGTGACCAACAGAAAGCACAATGACGAGGGACACACAAGAGCTACATTCTAACAAGAGGGTTAGGTAGTTTAACTAAAGACGGTGTCAATATGTGTCCGACTTTTTCATTCTCAGTTCACCAATCATCTGTCTCTCTCACCCCTTATTATACATACACCCAATTCAACTCCCCTCCTACAAATCCTCTCGTTCAGTGCTCCTTTCTCTCCATAATGACACTAATATGTCCATGAGTCTTGTCCAGAGTGATTTTCATGTGTGCAGTTGCTGTCAAAATGTGAGTGAGTGGGTGGGTGAGTGAGTGAGTGAAAGAGTGAGTGAGTGAGTGAGTGAGTGAGTGAACGAGTGAGTGAGTGAGTAGTAAGTCAGTCAGTCAGTAGTTCAATCAGTCAGTTAATCAGTCAGTCAGTCAGTTAGTCAGTCAGTTAATCAGTCAGTCAATCAACAGCCAAAGACCCGGTCAATCAATCAGTCAATCAATCAATCAATATATAGAGTCACTAAGGGAAAAAGTAAATAAGTGAACGAGTGAGTGAAAAGATCAATAAGTGAATAAATAGGTAATGAATGAATACTTAAATGATAGAGTAATTTGCTTGAATGGTTATGTAAATGGGTCTGTTAATTGCAGAGTGAATGAGTTATGAAACATTGAGACTACCAGCTAGCAAGTGAATGGACAGTCATTGAGGAAGAAAATGTATCAATGATACTTATCTTTAAATTAAATGGCAATCAATGGATCATTTAGTCGTCAGTGAGTGAAAATTGGATGGGAGCCTGTATGAACGAAACAATGACCACATGATTGTATGCGTGAGTGAATGATTTACTGATTGAATGTGTGTGAGAAATTGGATGCATGAAAGACAGTGATATATTATGTAATGTGAGTAGTTTGATGTCATTACAAATATCAATGGATCCAGATAGTGAATATTTTTATTCTTTCTTTTTATTTGCCATAGTAAATTTTGGCCATATATTGGTATGATAGCCCATGGAATTCAGAGTTCATTCTGTTTCTGTTGTCGTGGTTAGGGAACGTGAATCTTTCTGTCAATGCCAAGTCTTGCCGTTGTCTTTAAGTCCATTTTGAAGGAACTGTCTCAGCTGATTCTTTTTAACTCACGCTGGGCCAAAGCAAACATTTCCACTGCTACCAGTTTTTAAAAATATTGCATTGATTGTTGCGACTAGGTTGCCAAAATGGGATAGTGATTTACTGCAACCAAGTTCTCCTTTTCGACCCCACAAATTGCATAGTTTGATTTGATTCGGGACATTGGATTAACACTTGTATATTCTAGATGTAGATTCTAGACTCCAGAAGGGAAAAATTCCACAGCAGGCCAAGTGGCTTCAGAAGGGATATGATTAGAGTTACATTTAGAGTTTGGATTACATTTATGGCTAGGGTTAGGGTTAGGGCCAGGTTAAGAATTAGGGTAAGATGTAGAAATTATCCAAGTCTCATGGAACATTTAGTCACAATTTTAAGACCACCTGGTAACAATAGACCATTGGGATTATCTTGATTACCTGCTATCAGTATATTTGTGTTAAATGTACGCAGTTTCACTCTAGTAGAAACATGAAAAGCAAAGAATTTTTGAGTTTTGTAGGGTTTTCCTTTGAGCATATTTCAAATGAAAAGAGCGAAAATTATGTTTTTCTTCTCTACACACAATGCCTGTTTCTACTTCATGTGCCCAGTAAATTAAAGTAATTTAGCTATCAGAAACAATAATTCATTCATTTTTCATATGTTACCATGTCATTGTTTCTTAGACAGAAATGTTGTGATGATCTACAAATATTATTTGCCTATGACAATTAAAGTGGTTATCATAATCGTCAACAGTTTCATTATCACCGCTTCTCAGGAAGAAAAAAAAGTTTATCGAGACAAAGAACTGTCAACCAAGTTTCAAAATAACTGGGTGCAAGTTAATATGATAAGATGTAAACACATAGCAATGGAAAATTATGATGTCGTTGTAGTCACTGTCTCCATCCTCACAACTATCATTAACTAATATGGTTTATCTGTGATACAATTGTTTTGAAAGACTGCATTCAGCTTGCAATTATTGGCACAAGGTTTCGAAAGAGAGGGGAGACAAATAAAGATGGATCGAAGACAGCTAAACCATGAGATCAATAATAAATTTTCTGGACAAAAATTCGGAGAATGAGAACATATCTGTTCTACATGCCAACAATACCAGAAAGAGCCTGATTTGCAATAGGAGTTTTTCTAACGGGGAATACCATACAATCTCCAGATTCTCGGAAAACATTCATGAACTGAGCAAGCATCTTCAATCTCTAGACTCATACATGTCGATGAAATGCTGTGTTAGAATTCAAATAACCCATGACTGGAATATCTCTTCAATGTTCCAGAAACGTATTTTGTTTGAAATGTTTAACAAAATGCTGTCTACACCACCGATTCGAGCGTCTAACAGATGGCCGTTATGTATATTTCCCAGAAAGTTGAGATCTATGTAAGTGTCTTCCTTGAATCCGTCTGATCGGCTGTCTGAAGCTATTAGAATGAGAAGCTAGGGAAAGGGAGTTGTGGGAGCTGTAAGGGCACCACAGACGGCTTGACAACTCTTCTCATTCAGCTTGTTTTTTTGTCATCTTCTCATGGATTTGGCGATAAGCTATTTTGTCCATTTCTTTGATGATACCCTCCCGTTTCTCTTGTCTTCTTCTTCTCCTTCCATCTGATACAGTGCCTTGCATGATGGTTTTAGTAACTCCCAGTCACCTGAAGTCATGATCGTACTATCTTATTTTCCTGATGTTCACAATGAAGAGGAGGTCATCGTGCGGTCTATTCTGTGCAAGAAAGGAGTAAGCGCTATATAATTCGTTGTTGTTTCTGAAAGACTACTGTAAACAGATCAAGATCCCCTTTGTCGGTGCACCATGACCAACAGACGTCCTAGCCTATATTGTAGACATATCTCCCATCTTTCATGCCCGTGGCATTTTCTCCATATGAATTTTAATACTTAATTGTGATAGAAATGATGAATAGCTCTGCCGTGTGGAAGTAATCCGAGAAAATAATGCAATTTTTCTGTGCCATTGGCGATTCACATAACTTGTCATTCTGGCCAGTTCTCTTATGTGTTTCCCCGAAACCGAGTCCTTAATGCATAACATTACAGAAGCTCATTTTGTCCATTTGTCAAGTTGCGGTGTATTTTTCGAGTTTGTTATGGTATCATTCGTCACATTTTGTTTGTCTAAGCCATTGTGTTGGTGAATGTTTGTCATAATATGACGTCTCATCAACTCTGAAAAGAAGTTCCTTTTGTGAACACATGAAGTTTATCTCACCTTATGTAATTTTTTTCTATCTTACATTGTCTTGTCTGATCTTGTTTTGCTTGTCTTGTCCTGTCCTGTCTTTTCTCATCTTATCTTATATTATTGTTTTTGTCTTGTCTTCTCTAATCTTGTCTTATTTTATCTTCTCTTATCTATAAGCTGAAACTGGTGTAGTGATACAGCTAATAAACTTGAAAATTGCAGTTCAGTACGTACTCAAGTCAGCTCTCTCTCTAACCGACTAAGCCCACAGTCGAATAGGTTGTACACGCTTTCTCACCTTTCATGCACATAATAGTCAATATAGATTACAGGAATGCCATGTCTCGTCAATTGTGAAAAGAATTACCTGTTAAAGAGTAAAGTATCCTACCTGATTGCAGACATCTAATAAATTTTCGGGCATAGGGCATAGGGCCCCTAGCACTAAATGCTGAATCTAAGTGAAGACAAAGAACTCGTGTGAGCCATGCTGTAAACATCTTTCTATTTTCTATGTGCGTTTTCTTTCTTCCTTCTCTATTTTTCTTTTACCGAATGAAACCTGTTCCAATTTTGATAAATAATCAGGCCAATCTTGGTGATTTGGGTCCAGGTAAAGGAGCAATTTAACGGCTGCAATCATACAACCAGTATTGGTATATCTCTCGGCTTCTACGCCCATAATTGTTTTGTTGATCTTTTTGCTTTTCCTTAAATGAACTCTTAAACCTAGTTATGTTTAGAAGCGACGACCTCAAATCCGCGCCCCTTTGCCAAGTACTGGAGATATTATACAAGCAGTGTCAAGATTGCTCTTGTCAGTTAAACCAAGAGCAACCTAAAATATGGAAAAGAAAAGACTTTTTTTTCATCGAGACAGATTTTTCCATTTTTAATTTTTTAATATTTTTTCTTTTCTTTTTCTTTTTCTTTCTTTCTTTATTTATTTTTTGCCTTACTTATTTCACGTAACAGGAACTAAAGTGATTTTTCCCTCTTCACTATCCCGTAGGTAATGACTTACATATCGTCTGGCAACCAGAAAACTTTCAGAGAATATAGTAGTCCTTTTCACCCATCGGGCCATTCCGATGCACTTTTACAAGACAGCTTTCATCTCAGTTGAACTATTTTCCCACTTATTCAGGATTAATTTTCAACAGTGTTCCATCCCTTCGGCCTCTTTGCATTTTGTTCTTTATGTGTTAAAACACAGATCATGAAATTCGACTATAATTTTCTCAAAACAGAATTTTTCAAAGCTAAGACATTTTGTCAAAGGATGTTAGCAAAATGAAGTAGACATAATATTAATACGTCCATATCCTAGGTCTCAGACATCTTTGAGGGCTATTCGTATTTACTGTCAATAGTAACGTCTTTGTGATGTTTATAAAGATAACAACAAAATGAATACACTGATGGCTCATATCAGTCCAAAAACAGTAAGCCCGCTGGGAACAAGGCAGCCTTTGTAATGAAAGAACTCCGGTGGAGCTGATGAACTCGCGAAAGGTATATTGTAGACAACTCTCCAATCTTTCATGACCACCTAGACAGAGAGGTAAACTCGATAGTTGATATAATTAGTGTCGGTGGGCGCCTATCTCCTGGAGCCCAGGCAGCCTGCAATAACAAATTACTTCCATAACACGAACCAACTCTTTAAGTATCAGAACAGAAAGCTGGGTTTTTTTTTTTTAAATACTTTGGAAGTAATGTTTGAAAATGACAATTTATACTGTAGGATGATATGAATACTACGTCACTTCATTGAGCGCTATCAGAAGGGGCATTCCTTTGCAAAGTATACTGACAGACTTCCTTACTAGTACGACCTCTTGGTTCTTTTAGGCAGGTTAAATAATGTCGGGTTCTCAGTTTCACAGACAAAACGGAGGGCATACTCGCCCTAAAATAACACTGTTGAAGAAAAACAAAATCCTTTTACATGTGAAATGACATATTTGACATTCAAGCATTCCCACATCGCAGAAATTGTGTTTACAGAAGGATGGGCTACATCCCTGTCTATACATACACACCCATTGTGATATTTTTGCGATCTAACAACAAAATAAATAGTTTTTAGAATTTTCCCGTAAAATAAAAGCTCATAAGGAATCTTCGTGCAGCCGATCGTTCACTGATGCAAGAAGCCAGATAAATAGGATTTTTCTTAATAGTAAGCCCTTTCATCCACAACGAAATATGTTTTTGGTTACATTTTTCCCACACTTTCGTGGATTTGTCAAATTAGTCATTTTCGCAGTATATAGTACTGATAGTAATCCACCGTACAGAAATGTTCTGAGGGTGCGAGGTGGAAAGGATCGATTGTTACATTCGAACATATTCTTGCAAGTCAGTCATAATGAAAACTCTATTTCTTAGTTTTACAAACCGGTGCTACTCCGTAGATCTAGTACTGACAGCAATCCACAATGAGGTAGTGTAGACTCATGCTGCCCCTGCTGCCAGTTTACTGCACAGTTTCCAGGGAACTGCGCCAAGAGAGATCATACGTCTCCCGGCTATAACAGAGCGCATGAGCTCTTTTGGCTCATCTACTCTCGTTTCTCAGATGACAAGTTTCTGTCAAGATGTAAACTACACGTCATTCAAAATGCACTTCATCTGGACAAAACGCAGAAAAAAAACGTTTTTTTTCCACACCTAGACTATATAACATTTTCAGTGCTTTCTGCAATGGAGATTGCTTTTGACTAGCTATTAGTTTACTTTGCCAGACACTAAGGATGTTGAAAAAACACAATAAAGGAAGAAAAAAAATCACTTTGCGCTATATGCTTGACAGATACATCAGGAAAACTTCAGAAAATTAAAGGGATAAGGAAAATCTGTGGTTTTTAGGTGGGTGATTTTATCAAGTTCTAATTTTTTACTTTATTTTATTATATTTCTTTCTTAATCAACCTTTCAAACGAAGAAATACGTTTTTTCTTTTTTACATTGCTTGTTCAATAAGCATTGTATTTGATAAAGGGAGGTAATAGGGCTGGTAAAAAAAAGACGTTGAAAAATGTTCCTTTGCTGGGTTAATTTGTTTTTATTGTTTAGAGGAAGAGAAAATTATCTTTAAGAGGTGGCCTCGCGACAGGATTCTGCTCACTTGCAGAAAATTTGGACACAAAAGAAGTTAAACAGAAGACAGAGAGAGAGAGGGTGAGAGAGAGAGAGAGAGAGAGGGGGGGGGGAGGGCTGCTGAGGACAAGAAGCCAGTGCTAAGGCTGGATATAACCCGGGAATGTTTTAAAGCACGTAATGTTGTCAAGTATGACGGTGATATATTTTTTAAATCCATTCAGGTCTCATTTAAATGCGTATTTCCAAAATTCACAATCCACAATTTTCTCTCTAAAAAATAAACAAAATCTAAAACGAAACCGGACTCAAATTTGGCATGTACATTGTTTATTCGATGTACATATTGCACATTCGTCTTTTTATACGTTGAATAGCTTTCAAAACTTTCAACTGTTTTCATCATATATATGTACATATATATACTGTACTGTTATGTCCCCTTGTGTCTCTCCTCATCTCCCATTAGCCCCCATTCCTCCCCCTCGCCCCCACCTCCTCCCTCCTCCCCCCCCCTCCCCCGACACACACACACAATACAAGAGCTCCACTTTCAATGTGTTGCACTCCAACATACTTCCCGTCGAGTATTCTGTACTGATCTCCTAGTGTTTCATTAAGCATTAAAGTAATTAAACTTACTGCACAAGCTGACCTTCTCATGTGTCTCATAATGTGTCAGACATAACGAATAGCACACCTAGCTCTCGTGAACATGATGGGATGTGTTATTGCTAGTTCCAATTTGAGGGAATTTTTAAGTTGAATCTGTCAATTTGTAGACATAGAACAGGGGGGTGGGTGGTGGGGTGTGGGGGGGGTTGGAGAACATATCTTTTAAGACTTTACTGCAGTAATGGAACAGCTGCAGCTGTGGCCATAGGGAATTAAAAACATGCATAGAGGAGATTAACAGAAGTGCACAAGATGCCAGATCAGAAATGAAGAAGTCTGTCTAAGGACATGCTGCAATCCCAAAGCATTTGATCACAAAGACTGGAATCCATTAGAGGCCATTTGTGATACAGACAGCCAGACTTTTAATGGAGAAGTCTCCCAAAGGCGCTGGGAACATTTCTTAGATACCATTCTGCGAAATATGGAAGTCGGTTGAAGCCAGTAGAGCCGAAGATTTTCAATACAATTACGCATTGTTCTACTATTATCGATGACACGATGGGAACCTCCCATTGTGCAGTGTGGTTTCATCTTCCTTTCTATCCTAACAAATGTATATAAGAAGCTATAGATTTACTCTAATATTAGGAACGGACTGAGGGTAAAACATGGTAAATCACCTGGCAGATTTTAAAAAAAGACTAAATGCCTTTTGGTGGTTATGATCTTTAGGATATAGTCATCTCCATCGCAGTTTTTTGCTCCTCCCGAAGAATTGCCCTTTATGTCCTCCCCCCCCCCTCCTCGCCCTCCCCCTCACTCATACAAAACCCCCACCAAGACAACCAATCTATCAATAGAAGAAACAGCTGTGAAAGAGAAGAAATACGTGCAAGGATAAATATGAAGGATTTGATGACATAATTATAATATCTGATACTGCTAGATAGTTGATCTTTATCTCAACCTGACAATGACGTGAGTCCTGAAGTATAACAGCAAGGAGGCGAGAGGACAGAAAATAGAGGATAATGGCAAGAAAGATGAGCTGGTTCAACGAGTTCTACGGGACCTACTTTTCCTGAAACATAACTTATGATATTGTTAGTCTCATATTCATCATGATTGTGCTTAATTCTGACTGAGACTCCGTGATTTTTGGCCGTGAAGAGATCTAATGGTTACTATATACTGTGATATCGGTGACCGTCTAACTCTTAATCAGAGTTCCCTGCTTTAAACTCTTAACACCTTAGTGACCAGCCTCGCACTGATTACCTTTAACGAGACCTGACATTTAAAATTCGGTGATTGGACAAACAATACTGTTTACATACATTTCTTGACTCGACCCAGCTTAACATGGGTATCCCTTTGTAGACAATGACTGTTTGAAGTACATTCATAGAGATTCGAGCCTGTAATGTTCGGAAATAAACTCTAATGTAGGTGTAATCTATTATTATCATTATTATCTATATCATTAATTTTTGTCTGTCCAGTTAATGAACTCTTGTGGCTGGTATTGATACTCGGGCTGCCCGCGTCTTAATTATGGGGTCTGATCTGCAAGAGCATGGGAGCAGGTGACTGCATTACATTGCGTCTTATCATTATATTACGACGGTCGAATCTTTTATGTGTGTCAGTAATTAGTTACTTTTTAATGGAGCCTAAAGTTTACGGTTTCTCGTGCTGGAAGATACATGAAACATTTTCAGTTTTGATATTAGATTGACAGTAGGTTATGGCTCAAAAGTGCCTACCAAGAAGAGTGATAATTTTATACACTTCTGTGGCTGGAGTGATCACGATTTCTGACATAATGTACCCGGTAGATGGTCATGTAAGTATGGTAATTAGTAGACGAGACTAAGAAAAGTGTTTGTAAATCTCACAAAGAATAAAGAATACACACAGCTGTCCCTGTAACTAGAAATCTCTGAGAGATATTCATCTCATTCCTAGATACACAATTTGTGCGTGATATATACCACATTTATAGTGATAAGTGAACACAGGTATAACGTAGACTCAACAGGAGAGGGAATATTGATGGCAGTACCAGCAGAGAAGGGGCACAAGATAAGTAAGAGAATCTTGAATACGTGAAACATTCTCTATCACATCATCTCTATATTCTGTCTACCTTGAGATCCAATCAGTCTTAGGCCTTAAGGTTAAGGCACTTTGGTAGGTCATAGCACTCTCGTAGGTGAAAATACTCTGAAAGGACACTGATGTTTAGATTTCATCTCTTTCCCAGATTCACATGTTTATATATTTTTTGCTATACAGCTTGCATGACGTAAATAGGCCTAATGAATAAAAAAAACATAGCAAGTAACAACTCGTTCAAAGGTGCGGATGGCCGTATTAGAACGAGAAAGTAGAAAAACATGAGAACGGAAAACTAGAAAAAGTGAAATCTTCCTCCGTCGCACCATCTCTATTATTTATTTTTCCCCGAACCGTGACCCATGACCTTGAGGCTGACCTTGACACCCATTCAGTCCTTGGTCTGAGGATTAACATAGGTCAAAGTACTCTGACAGGCCACCTGTGCCTTAGCTTCGTTCACTCAGTGAGTGACTTTTACCCTTCTCGAACCCCCCACCTGATCACATCCGGACTCTAGGCTCTGGCCTGCCCTAGTCAATTGGCCCACACTGTGCTGGAGAGATGAGCTGTGGATGTCTGAACAGATAGGACATCTTCCCGAGCGTGAGCTCAACCAAAAGTTCTATCTATAGTGTCACGAGCTTCCTTTCTGGATGTTGAAGGGTGTTTGTCGTGATGTAATAAGTGGCGATCAGGCGGTGAATGCGGATGAGACAAC
>JBCEWB010049230.1:0-14244 GCA_039654565.1 Peronia peronii | reverse complement strand
ATGCGCTTAACATGAATTTAATATTGGATTAAAGAGAAAATACTGAACATGCTCTGCTTTTGTCAACCTCTGTTGTGTGATAATTAAGTGATGAGTTATAGCTGTTTAAATTTAAGACAAATTTTGAAAGTATCAGCGTTTGGCTAAAATGTCCAGTCTGTGTGCGTCCAGCTATGATGAAAACCGCATTAAGGTGATGGTGGACTGCCGGCCGGTAATAAAAACTGTAAACTGATACTCCGGGCCCGAACCAGCTAAGTATCCCACCTGAAACTGTGTGTACTGTAATACAAATAACTCAATATGCCCAAAAATTAAGTAGTGCCACTCTTCATCATGTCATATATATTGCAAGCTTCCTTTTCTGCAAAGCGGTTTTTGCCCATTTTATAAAAAAGAGCTAGGGCTGACTTAGATCATTATGGAATGATTGTGATAATAGTTAAGTTGTTTTTTCCTTTTCATATGTCATTATGTCATATGACAGGGTTGAATGAGCCTGATGTCAAATTATTAATGTAGAGAGTTATTGGTGCTAGAGGAAAGGGAAATAAGTGTACTTCATTTTGATGAGAGAACTATTTAGCTGTGACTTTTCTGTTGCACTATATTCACATTGAAAGTTATTCATGTGGTCTCATGGTCAGCAAAATTATATTCTTTATCCTTTCTTTAATATCTGCCTTGTATAGTTTAAAAGCACAACAGGGATATCCACTCAACCCATTCAATGTCTACTCAATCCAATCAAAAAGAAAGTACTTTTGCCATGTCGTGAATTTTTCAGAATTATCTTTTGAGCATATTATTTGAAAAAGAAGTGAAGCTGAGTTATATTTTTCTGTACAAAGATTTTTTGTGGTAAAAGTGGCTCATTTATTTCTTTTCATTTTTGCTTGTGACATTAAATAAGATTCCACACAGATGCTCTGTTTGTGAAACTTGACATTCAGTTGAAGAATGAAATTAGAAGAGGATGAAAGCAAATGGGTGCTGCAAAGACAATTATTATATATATTTAAAATAACAAATAAATAGGGGGGAAAATGCCTATTATAGTCAACTTTTAGAATTTATGGATAGCAAACCTTGTACTTGAGTATATTTGTGGAAATATTGTTATGAATTTGTGTGATATTTTCTGTATTTTTATACTTACATATTGTCGCTCTGTCATCTTTTTTTTTTTTTAGATTTTCTCGAACTTGTTACTTGGATGATTTCCGTGGTGTAATCTGTGACAGATGTCCTGCTGGCTACAGAGGACAAGATTGTGGAGAGTGAGTACAACTTGATAGATCTATTATTTTCTGTGGTATCCTGTCTTTTCCTTTCCCTATCCTCTTGAATTTCCACCAAAATTTTGTCCTATCCTATCTTATCCTATCCTGCCCTATCACACCCTATCTTATCATATCCTTTCCTATCATATCTTATCCTATATGTCCTATCCCATCCCATTCTGTCCCATCCTGTCATATCCTGTCCTATTCTGTCCTGCCCCATCCCATCCTGTCCCATGTTATGGTAAACCATCCCATTCTAACCATAGCCTATCCTATCTTATACTATCCCTTCTCATCCCATCTTGTCTTGTCCTGTCCTGTCCTGTTGAGTTCTAACTTATCCTATCCTATCCCATCCCATCCCATCCCATCCCATCCCATCCCATCCCATCCCATCCCATCCCATCCCATCCCATCCTATCCCATCCCATCCCATCCTATCCTATCCTATCCTATCCTATCCTATTCTGTCTTATCCTGTATCAGTTCTTCCCAACCAAAGTCTTGCTTTGAGTATTATTTCCAAATTTCTCCATTCACAGTTCGGTATGCCCGGTGAACAAGCTAAACTCTAAGACATAAGGCTGAGTGTAAAATTTATACTCATCCAGAGAGATCAGCATACATTTTAATTTATCTTTTTTTTTGCATTCAAGTAATGGAAAGCCATTCAATACTGAATCCTTTTTTTTTTTTTTTCATGTTTTTGCTCCTTGTCATATTACAAAGCTATATTTTATACCTTCACTGTTCCAGAAAAAGAACAAAAATACAAATAATATATCCAAGTTTGGCTTCATGTATCTTAAAACAAAAGGAATGCAATCAAAAACTCCAGTTTTCTAAAAAAGTTGAATCTGATCAGTCATTATAAATCTGATCACTAGCTCAGTATAGTTTGCATTCCCACTCTTATATGAACAGTACAGCTAATTGATTAGAACCAACAGTATGTTGTATCATACAATATCCACCTTCTGAACGTAGTACTTGTTTGTAATGGTTCCACTTTTTAAAACCCTAGCGTAAAAATAGCAATATATATGAAATCTTGTATATATAATATAGTAAGTAATCATAGCTTTTACACACACACAAAAAAAGGTTATTGTACAATACTTGGTATTTTACTTGTGCTGAAGACAGACTTGGATAATGGTAGTGCTTCAGCAAATTGTTTCCAACAGAAATTGTAAAAGTTTGGATAATGATTAGAAAATGGTTATATTGTTTAGTGATTCAGGACTGTTAGGGGATTACATCTATTATTTATGCACAACTTTCAAATTTTTATGCATTGGCAGTACTCATGACCCAAAATTTTGTGCAAGTTTCTCTGACATGGTCTTGATGAAAACAAAGTCCCCTACTGTATTTCATTATGTAGCATCAACACACAGAAGAAAGCCATGGTGTGTACCAGCATCTATTCCAAAGCATCAAAGAAGTCAAGAAACAGTTTAAAGATCAGGCATTTGGAGCCATTTCGAGAAAACATAACTAAAGTTGAACAAAATAACTTTAACGGTCATGTGATACAGGAGAGCAAATTCAGAAAGGCCCATAATATTCTTTCAGTCTACAAAGTATTTTTTTTATGTATATCAACAAGTTATAAATGAATTGTATGTCTTCAGATGTGATGATGGGTACCAAGGCAACCCAAGACAACCTGGTGGCCGCTGCGAAAGAGGTATGTATATCATAACCAGTTGTCTTGCTTTTGCTTGATATGTAACTGATTTTCATCACTGCACTACAAAAATTGCATATGTCAGGCTTGCATATGCCAGAATGCAACTGCTATTTCTGAGCATGACAGCTATCAGATAATGTCAGTAGAAAGATATGTGCCGATAATTATATCCATGTATTAATTGAAGATGTTTGTAATTGCCTAACTCATCAAATGACTTGTGCTATAAACAATTTTCTCTCAATATCTCAAAGTGTGGAAAATAGCTTATGCTATCATTTTACAGCATTGATGTTATGTCCTTCATCATTACTGTTGTAGTTTTGAAATAAGATAATTTATATCACTGTACACTTCTTTTTTTCTTTATGTTCTATCAAGATTTTCAGATGTCTTTCAGATGAAATGACAATGTTGTATACATCAGCGCCTTCTTATATTTTTTGTGTGCTTAAAGTGGACATTCATCTTTTCATTTGGAAAGTCAAGATGGTGATTGAACATAATTCCATCCAAGAAGGGCTGAATGAATTAGTTATGAAAATGCCAACTTAGATTACAAGATAAGACTTAAGTGTCATCGGGTTAGAATGTTCATTGAGCAGTTTTCCAATTTGAGTTCTTTGTCCATTAAATGAAAGGTTTGACTACAAAATGCAACAAGCATTAAACAATACTTCACAAAATGCAATATATTAATATCTAACATTAAAAAACCATAGCGTTTGTTTGTTTTACAAAACATATTTATTTAGAAAAAAAAAATCATGTTTTTCTCAAGAAAAATTGAACTGATCTCATTTTGGTGTTAAAACCATTATGTTTCATTGAATAGTCTATGAAACAATGTTCAGTTCTCATTTAATCACTTTTATTCCAACTCTCATTTCTCCAGAGGGTCTTCGAGTCATCATCAACCCTAATGAAATCACCCAAACAATTGGTGCTACTGTCAGTTTTTCATGTACCCCTGATGGTCGAGGACCATTCAATGTTGTTTGGCGCAGGTTGGATGGCAGACCCCTGCCACGCCGAGCCACTCAAGGACCAGGTCCCAATTATCTGCTCACCTTGTCTGATGTAGAATACAGTGATTCAGCTGTCTATATTTGCACAGTGACCAGTTCTCAGGGTGCTACTGGACGTGCCCAAGTCCGTTTGAATGTAGAACGTAAGTAATGTTTGTCTTCCACATTATTTGACTACTGAAATGTAAAAAAACTGAAGTAAAAGATGTAAATATTTTTCACATTTACACACATCTAAGCATTTCTTGAGCCATGCATTGGCAGTCGAGATTGAGCAAGGATTGGTGTGATTATTGTTTAAACAGGTGACAGCTTGGGTATACGATCTGCTGTAGACTCCTAGGGCAGATGGACATAAGCTTTGGTTGCCACTATTTTAGAAGAGAAAAAATTCCAGACTCAAACCTGTCTGAAAATGGATGTTTCTTGCAGATCTAACTGCCCAAGCTGCACCAAGATGCTAGGACGCCTCTGCGGATGGCCCTTCTCTGGGGGGATGTCCAATGAGCCATCCATAAAGCATACTGGTACCAAGGGTTCTGTCCTGAGGTCCCACTTTTAGCTATGGCCAGTGGGTTCTCCACCATATGACCCAGCTCCATCCCTCACCACGCATGGTACCATCTGGAATGCCACAGACGGTATAACTGCCGAATCTGGTATATAAACGAGGGTGGGTCGCCCTGCACTGCCAGGGGTTATCAGTGGTGACATCCTTGCTTCTAGGTTTGCGGTGGACAGTGCTATAGCACCAACGCCACGGTGAGTTTGCTGAGGTTGCATGGGCCGGGGGAGCTCGTTCTTCGCCTTTGCTTGGCCTAGACTGTGTTCTATTGCCGACCAATGTACAGATGGAGCACAGCTTTGCTGGGCTTGGTCTCCGAGCTCTCGTGTTTCGAAGTGCAATGGAAGCGGCCACCATATCTGCCCCTCCTGGGTGTAAAATGAAAAAGGTAGCACACCCCCTCTCACCAACTTATAAATCCCAAATATGAAGTCCGGACAGGAAAGGAGAAGTGTGCAGGACTGCAGGTGTTGTGTTGATTTTGACAGCTCGCCACTGGAGAATGCACGAGACCGCCAACAGAGACAGGCCAACATCTGTTGTAGCACCACTGGCGCTCAAGTGGAGGTCAGAGGGATGGAATTGTTCAAGACCTCAGGTTGAGTTGTTCAAGATCCCAGACTAAATGAGACGTTGCATACTTGATGAGTGCACGCAGGTGTGGCACCCCAGGTCTCTAGATGAAGGGCATAATATAGATCGCCATTACCAGTGGCCAGTATCATAATATCTCTGCTATCCAGCGATTGGGAGGTTCAGGATCAGTTGCCCAGTCAGTCCATACAAGTGCTCGATGTGCACTATTGTCTATCCGGTAATAGTCAGGGGTCCTTGAGTGGTCCTACGCCAAATGGTCTCAGTCCAGCAAAGGGCAACCTTCTGTAGCCTGCATGAATGATTGGAATTTGGAAAGAGTCAAGGCTATATTATAACTGTAAAATAAAAATACAAGAAACCACTCCCATATCCCACTCCAGATTTGTTAGTATACTGCCAAGAGCTGGTTGCTCATGGTAGAGAGAATGGCTCACAGCTACACCATGTCATCAGCAAACAACTGATCAGGACACACCCTTATAACTCCACAGGAATTTAAATGCTAAATAGAAGATGACATCTTGAATGAAATTAGATCTGTTGTGAGCTCAGTTCTCTATTACATGGAATATGGTTTTGTATCTGATGGACGGTGAAGTAGTCATTAGTTTTCACTCCTTTGTTTTTCTATATTGACACTATTAAATAAATCATGATTACTGTTTGTTTTTATATTCATATTCTCATCTTTGTCTTTCAATATTGATACTTTTGATAATGCTTTATTATCCTTTCTTTTTCCCTTTTCACCTTCTAATCTTTGCTGTTCCATTTTGATGCTGTTTGATGAATGGTATTAATCATCCTGATAAATGGCACATGATTTATCAATAAGAGCCCAGATTAGCATAAGTCTGCTTGTTCATGTAACAATTAGTAACACTGAATAACAGTGAATAGTTGTTGGATAGTTTGAGATATGGACTGATTGGCTCCCGTACAGTGTGGGTAGGGGCATAGCAGTGGGTGGAGCAGGGAAGATGAACCATATCGCTAATGCTTAGCACAGGACTGCAACATTGGCATAGTAGTGAAGTGGTTAATCATTTGTTCCCCCCTTTTTTTTTATTCTGTTGATAATGTGAAACTGTTTTTTTCTAGCCATTTTTTATTCCAAGTTTAAATGGTTTCTGATGTTTGTTAATTGTAATTATTTACAGCACCAGACCAACCCATTAGAATCATGATTGAAGAACCACTACTTGTGAGACGTCCAGGACAAACAGCCAGGTTTATCTGCAGAGTGGTGCAATTCAGCGCTGTGAGTAATTTGGCTGTCGCTGCATCATAGATAGGATCTGCTCTGATATGAAGCTAAGCTACAATAAGATAAGAAAAGAAAGAAAAAGAGATACTTTGTTTGCTCTTAGAGAAAATTCCTTACATTCATATTGACATGCATATAGATTTAAAATTCATAAACAACATGAATAGTGTCAGAACAAGATATTCCCAACAAAACTGCGAAAAATAATTAAGAAGGCAAGAGAATCATAAGGTCTTTATAAATGATTTAATTCCTTGTAGCCAAAATGTTTAAACTAAAATGATTATATTTTTTGATAGCCAAATATTAGTACAAACCCAGAAACAAAGAAATGCATATTTAAGCCTAATTGTAGGGAGACTACAGATATGAGAGATTCTGACAAAATATCTCAGAAATCAACACTGATTATCTTTAAAAACATCACGGCGTCACAAAACCCCCAAAATTGTGACTTTTAGTTCCGGCTGTGGTTTTGTGCTGCAAGGCCATTAATCGTCCTCCCCGCTCACCTGTCACAGGCTCAACCAGGGTACTGGCGAACTCCTGCTGTGAATCCTAAATTGACCAACTTTAGAGCTTTACAATGCTGGTTCTAATTCTTCCCCATCTAGATTTAAAGAATTCATTTGAAAGTTTAGTTTAAGTTCTTTAGAACAATGGAAATTCCATGTTTCTATGACTGTTAATGTGAGTGATATATATGTTTGAAAAGTATGCATAGAAACCTACATTTCTGCCTCTAATTAGTTAGGCAGTTAATTATATCTTAAACTTCCTGCTAGATGACTCGTCAGTTTTTGTATGATTGTGATCTTCTATATTTAAACTCTTAATCCTCCAAATTTCATAACCTCATCACCAATACTTTATATTCTATAACAGGGTGAATATCACAACCTGTGCTTATCAAGACAAACGGGCCCCAAGTTGAATAGTGTTTAATATCTTTTGCTTATGCTTACAATGGAAGAACACTCATTGGATACGTGCAGGGCTATGTTGAATGAAGTGTGTAAAACCTGTGGGAGGAAAAATATGACTCAGAGCAATGAAATGTGCATGAAAAAAGAACAAAATGTGTGTGTGAGACAGTGAGAAAATGCATTGATTTTGTTTTTACTATTGACATTAGAGAAGACAAAAGTGGGCCCCACTCTAAGTATATATGCCAAACTTGTCTCTTATCTATTAGAGCCCACCATGTTAGGCACAATATAGCTGTTATCATGCTGATGTGCCGTTAAACCCCAACACAAACAAACAAACAATATCTATTAGAGATGTCAAAGGGTGGCAAAGCGCTGTTGCATTTAGAGCAGCCACAGAACTAGCTGAATACAAGAACGATATCTGGTGTGCTTGTGATAGTTCAAAAACACCTCAGCCCTGTTCCCTGTGCACTCATAGTGCAAAACTGAGACTAGGGTGTGTCTCACAAGGAAATGGAACACGGCTGAATGAAAATATAATAGTGTTGGATGATGCAGAGAGCGGTGAAGAAATATCATGTGATGGAGAATACCAGTATATGTACCAGTATATTTATGTTCCAGTACCTCATTCTGTTTTTTAATCTCATTGAATATTCAACACATCAAAATTTCTGAAACCTTCAACTTTCACTTGTGAATGTTCCACATCACCACACATTAAACAGTTATACAACTGATGAGAGTCATAGCAAAGTTAAAGACAGGTCTCAGACAAATGAAGAAAAAGAGTTGCTCACTTCTCTCATCAAAAACAACATACTAAAGGTTGATCCCCACCGAAGAATTGTGAGGTGCAAAACAAAGAGACAACTGCTGGCTTTGCAAAAACTAAAGAGTAAGGTACAGAAAACAACTACCAGTTCATATCAAAGCTTGAAAAACGGGCCAGTGGCATTCAAAATGATTTGGAGAAATTGAGGTTCATAATGAATTCTCATCTTCTTCAAATCAGTCTAATGCTTGGTTTAGCAGTTCTAACTAAATCAGTCAAAGGAAAGGCCACCAAACGGAAATTATTGGATCAGGATTAACTTTTTGTCTCACACACATAATTTGTATCTATGGAAGGAAAGTACAAAATTGAATGTGAAATCTCCAAAATTATCAACATTCATGATATGAAAGTGTTATATCATTTTTTATGTGCTTGTTTTCTCTATTTTGATGAAAGAAAACAAGTAATAATGCATACAGAAATTCATTTAGCCTGGAGTGTCATTTCTTGAATGGATAAAAACAGCTGCATAAGAATGAAAATTGCCGTGAAGGCATTATTTTTGGTGACGTGGCAACTAAATTTGGCATATATGTGCATAGAGGTATTGTCTATAACGTCAGGAAGTTTAAATTCCCAGCACACTGGGAAGAGATGCAGCCAGGTACAGATGCTAAGAGGGAAGCCCTGCTGGTCTACAAGCACAACCCTTGCACCAGCACTTGCGACGCCCTCAGAGCTGCACACAACAAGGCCCAGCAGACAGCCTGCCACTGCACAAATGACTACTGGCTGAACCTTTGTAGCAAGATCCAGTCAGCTGCCGACATGGGTAATGCGAGAGCCATATATGATGGCATCAAGACAGCCACCAGCCCTTCTGCAACCAAGACTGCACTGCTGAAGAGCAAGACAGGAGAGGTCATCATGGACCAGGGCAAGCAGCTTGAACGCTGGGTGGAGCACTAACTGGAACTGTATGCAACGCAGGATGTGGTGACTGATGCCGCCCTGGATGCCCTATCCAGCCTCACAGTCAAGGAGTTAGATGCCCTACTTACAGAGGAGGAACTCAGTAAAGCCATCGATTGCTTGTCTTGTGGGAAGGCTCCTGGGAAAGATGGCATCCCCTCAGAAGTCTTGTTGAGCAGCAAGCCGGCACTGCTGCAGCACCTCCGTGAGCTCCTCTGCCTGTGCCGGGAGAAAGGCCATGTCCCCCAAGACATGCGCGACACGAACATCATCACCGCAGTAACTGTAACAACTACTGCGGTGTCTCCCTCTTCAGCAATGTGGGGAAGGTCTTTGCCTGCATTGTCCTTGCCCACCTACAGAGTCTTGCTTCCCATGTGTACCCAGAGTCACAGTGTGGCTTCAGGGCCGGCTGATCTGCTCACTACGCCAGCTGCAGGAGAAGTGTCGAGAGCAACAGAAGCCCCTGTACATTGACCTTACGAAAGCCTTCGACCTGGTCAGCAGAAGCAGACTCTTCAGTGTCTTACAGAGGATCGGATGCCCCCCAAGACTACTCCAGATGGTGACTTCCTTTCATGAGGATATGCACAACACAGTCTGTTTCAACAGTGGCACATCCGAGACCTTCCCTGCAAGCAGCGGTGTGAAGCAAGGCTGTGTCCTGGTGCTGACGCTGTTTGGGATCATCTTCTCAATGCTCCTTCAGTATGCTTTTGCCAACTGTAAGGAAGGAATATTCATCCGCACCAGAGCGGATGGGAAGCTGTTGAACATAGCCCGACTGTGTGCCAGGACGAAGGTTAGGGAGGTCCTCATCCGAGAGATGCTGTTCGCAGATGATGACACGCTGACGTCTCACACCAAGGTTGGTCTACAGGAGCTAGTCGGTTGCCTGTCCCATGCCTATAAGGAATTCGGACTGACCATCAGCCTAAAGAAGACTAATATCCTAGCCCAGGGCACAGACACAGCGCCGGACATCACCATTGACAACGCACATCTCATGGTTGTGGAAACTTTCATGTAACTGGGGTCCACTGTTGCCAGCTCTCTCTCCCTGGACACAGAGATACCCAGCAGGATTGGGATGTCCAGGCTGAATAAGTGTGTTTGGAGCAACAGCCAGCTAACAGTGGTCACAAAGCTATGCGTCTATCAGGCCTGCGTACTCAGCACTTTGCTGCACAGGAGCGAGTCTTGGACTACATATGTCTGCCAGGAGAAGCGGCTCAACAGCTTCCACCTACGCTGCCTCAGATGCCTCCTTCAGATCAAGTGGCAAGACAAGGTGACAAATACAGAGGTCCTCCAGCACGCCGGCATCCTAAGCCTGTTTGCACTCTTTAGCCGGAAATGCCTCAAGTGGCTAGGCCACGTATGCTGCATGGACGAGTGGCGCATCCCAAAGGACATGCTGTATGGGAAGCTGCGCGAGGGTTCCCACCCCACAGGAAGACCGCAGCTCTGGTTCAAGGACGTCTCTGCAAGCAGGACATGAAGGCAGCTGACATTGACCCCAACACCTGGGAATGCTCTGCTGACAACCGCCAGTTCTGGAGAGCCACTGTCAGTGAGGGAGTGAAGCAAACAGAAACCACCAGAAACAACCAGCTCGCAGACAAGAGGGCAAAAAGGAGAAAGGCAGGGGTGGCAGTGTCAGCCCCCTTTATTTGCAACAACTGTTCGTGAGACTGCCATTCTAGGGTGGGTACTCCGCAGCCACTCTAGAAGATGCCATCCCCAAACCTAGCACTACACCATCGTCTCTTGAGACGAACGGATGCCGACAATGACGACTATAAATCAGGAAGTTTAAATTTGATCTGAGGCATGGTTGTATAATGAACAGTAATTGTAAGTATCACTCATAATTACATATTGAGATGAAAATTAGCCCAACTTCAGAAGGGTTTTCCGGCAAAAGTATTTAAGCTAGAGGTCTGGTTTTTTCATGAAACATTACCATCACTTAAGCTTAATACAGTCAAAAAGAACTCATTCTTGCATTCCTTAACATAAGGGGTAATTTAATGAAGAGACAGCCCTATAAATCAGTCTATTTTCCCACCACGGCAAAGCGCCTGTGAGATAACATAATACTCGTGACCCCGCTTGTGGTTTCGGGCTAAGCCCAGCAAACTAAAGTGCCACCGTTGTGAAGCTGTGACATGTATCTTTAAATATTTGAGTCTGATATTTATATCAACTCTGTTCTATGATGATGGTACAAGTCATTTTCAGCACTTTTCATTATTGAGGAAACAAAACTGTTTACAACACAAATCTTTTGATGAGATGTGTGACTATGATTCTGTTAGATTAATATTGTGTGCACTCACTTTACAATTAATTGAAATATTCTGAAAAGAATGGGCATTAATTAAGAGTATTACACAAATTCATTTCTGCAATTAGCAGTATGTGTATCAAGCTGAGGGAAAGTTTTTTTGGAATCTGCCTTGTTCTGATGCTATTTATAATATTTTTGTGCTCATATAAATTTTATGCATCTTACATATATATTGCATCTCATCACCTGTGAATGGAATTTCCTTTTTGAGGGCAATTAAAATTTATCCTATCTTATGTTTAACATATTTATTTTAGCACATTTCATTTTTAATGACCTTGTCTGATAGTTCTCTCATGAGTACAATGAAACATCAGTTGTATTTTGGCTTAAGTCTGACTTATGCCATTATTGTCAAGCAATGGTGATAAAAGTTCTAAAAAAACATCATGGAGATCAAGAGTACTGATGACCTTCAAATAGATGCCTCTTTATATTTGTGAGTGTCTGTCACATTCATGTTCTTCTACATTAGCTTCAGGCACAGAAATTTATGAAAGCAGGATTGGACTTAAAGTAAAATATTATTGTTTGTTTTCCCTCCTTCTTGACAATTTCATTTTTTTGTCATCATCATGTTAATACTCACAGAAAATGTCTGGAGTTGATGTTTCCATTCATCTCTTGTACAGGAGATAATGAACCACTTTTACCACCAACCAAATGTTGAGATATAGAATGAGTATTGCAGAGAAGAATCTAAATAGTCTTTGTACCTATTTCGGGAAAATTTTTATGATAAGAAGAAAATATTTTCATCATGTCATGTTTTTTTGAGACTTCACTGTTGAAGATGTTTGAAATAAAAAGTGCAAACATGATTTTTTTCCCCTTCTTCGAAGTGCTTGTTTTATATCTTATATGAATAGTGAAGGGAAGTGACTTAGTTGATGGTATAAATGACCCAAATGACATAAATGGGCGTTCTAATTTACTTTGACAAAATTCTTCTTCCTGAAAACTTTTGTGTCAGAAAGATCATGTTTTAATTTTTCAGTCTTTCTTGTCACACATGAAAAGTCGAAGTGTAGTTGTTATAGAGTGAAATGATACAAAAGATTGTCTTTAAATATGGAAGGAAGTTGTGTTTGAGTAGGCAGGGAAACAGTTAAATTGTGATGGCAAGAGTGTCTTGTCAGATTAGCAATAGTCATAATGAAATGATGACTATGTCTCAGTTTGATTTGTTTGTCTTATTCATGTTCAGGCTAACTACGTCCTGTCCTGGATGAAGGATGGTGGTCGTCTACCACCCAAAGTCACGGAGGTGGATGGACTGCTTATCATTCCAGATCTGGATGAGAGTGATGTGGGAAATTATACCTGCACTGGCTCAGCCCCAGGCAGTACAGATCAGGCATATGGACGCATTGAATTTGGTAAGTGGAAATATCAATCTTCTTATCATTTTGTTATTGTATCAGATATTTTGTGTCAAGTACACAAATGTTATCCCTTATGCTGATATATTACTATGCCTCATGATGGTTAGATTTACTATTGCTATCACTGCCTAAGGTACAGGAACTCTAGAGTAAATCTTTGCAGTTTTCATTTTATTCCAAATAGTGCTCTTACAATGTCTGACATTATATCATGGTGCCTTTAGGTCTTTCGGCTCTTGAAGGACCTAAGTATCCTGATCATGTCATGCCAGGGCGAAAAATTGTCAGTTGTGACAGTTATCTTTATCTCTCCAAATGTCCATGTCAGGACATAGTGTGTGGTGTGAAAAAAATGCTGGAAGGAAAAGGGTTCAAAGGCCTTTATTGTGTTAGATTTGGTAATGACGTTTGCCTTTCTTTGGTTAAGATCAGGAACAACAGCGACAAACTTGGCTGGCAGACTTCAGTTTTATAGAGGTTAGCTCGTGCTTGATAAAAGGTTTCCTTTGCAGGCTCAGGTGAGAATAGGTATATTAATAATTTAATATGATAACTTTCATTTTATCTTCACCCATTCCTTGACTTTTGTCATCATCTTCATTCCTTGATTTTTGCAGATATCATAAAGGCGTCACAGTGGAAGGGGCCACTAACCTCCTCCAGCACTTTGTGTACTTCACTGCTCCTTGAGGATTAGCAGCTCTCATTCCTGTCCATTTTTGGATGTTGTCTTTAGCTCTTTCCTTTGTCTTCCATGTCTGTGGCTGCCACTGACTGTGTCTTATAAGATGATTTTTGCAAGGCTTGACAGTTGAGACACATGGCTGTACCATGACTTGATGATGGTGGGAGAAAACTGAAATCTCTATCTTTAACTCTTTTAGGTATAGTGCATTTTCAGACACTGTAATAGTAGAGTGTTGTTCAAGGTTACTAAAGTAACTCTCAGTCGCCATTTCTTACAGAAAGGATTGCACGTCCCAGAGTTGAGATCAGACCCAACTATAGACAGGTCAAAGAGGGTGACAGTGTGGAATTCCAGTGTGTGGCCACAGGAATACCAACACCAACAGTGACCTGGTACAAAAGTAAGTATTATTCTGTTTCCAGCTGGTTACAGCTTCAACCAAAATTTGCATATGTCTAGGTCTTTTGCTCTTTTTTTGACCTTTACATGACCTGTTTGATGAACTCAGTTTTTCCTTATACATGCCCGCAGATTGCAGTAGTGAATAATATTCCTCACATTTTTTACATCTTCCAGGATCATAAAAATTAGCTCTGCTTGTCATGTATTCTCTCTGTGACATCAATGGGAGATCGTTTTGCAGATTATCTGCCCCTCCCAAAAGAGGGACTCGTGTAAGGGGAGATCATTTTGACCA
>JBCEWB010049219.1:0-14244 GCA_039654565.1 Peronia peronii | reverse complement strand
TAGATAGATAGATAGATAGATAGATAGATAGATAGATAGATAGATAGACAGATAGACAGATAGATAGATAGATAAGGGTAGGAATATCTCCGTATCATTGATCTTCAATCTGAGAACGCATGTACATACATAAATGTACCAGCACTCTCATTGTTTTCCGGTAATAGTAAGTTTCGTCTGTATATTTAGCAGATCTTTTCCTTTTGGAATTCATACAACCACTGACTGAGTAATGGACTTATGGTTCACCGATAATCTGACTGACCAACATAATATGGTCACACATTAATCGATGTGGTATTACATTGGATTGTATGGATAAGTATTTATCATTGTCTGGCCCACATAAAATGCCTACGATATCTGGAAAGATGCAAGGTTTGGGCTTGAAAACATCGATTTCCACATAGTGGCAGATTCATGAAACACGAGGGTCAGTGTAGATTTGTTGGGTATCAGTTCATGTCATATTCCAAGAAAGTGTTTTTCAGCGAAATGTAATTAGGATTGCTATAATTACTCAGACAAAAAAAAAATATTACCTAACATGAGTCTGGACAAAGGAATAACTTTAATATTGAATATCGATTGCATTAATGATGAATAATAATTTTTCCTTGGATCCGTTTTAAGTTTTATTAAAAAGTGTCTTAGAACCTATCAGAACAATAAAATATGGTGGCACTCTTTTATGAATACAATTTTTCTACCATCTTTTCTTTTCTTTATCTGTTAACAATCTTCTTCGTGAATTCATTAATCACTTTTGGGAATTTTTCAATATGAATGTCATCACTTTTCTCCATTTCTTTCAGGGCCGTAAATCCTAATCGGAAACAAGTGAAATCTCTGCATTTCAAACGATTGCCATTCTGAGCGTGTGAAATGACATAGTAATTTCACCCGACATACGTCTAAGCAATGAAAGATTAATCTGACTGAGATGAAGTGTCACTTGTCAGCTGTGAAGAGAGTTGTGGAGAAATCGCGTATCTTAATAAGTTATATAATGTGTGAAATGCGTTCTAATTATGATATGAGCAATAACTGTCTGCTATGCTTTTTATGTGAATAATTGTCTAAAAAAAAATAACGACTTTGGAAAAGTAATTTATCATGTAGGCGTAAACGTCTGTCAAAGTTAATGAAATTACATTATGATTAAGCAAGAAAAAAAAAAAAAAACAACAGCATAAAACGTAGTTTAATTGGTAACTCTGGGATGACAGGGATAATTTCATATGTCTGTGAAAAAATGGGCTGTCAGAGCGACAGGAATATCTGTAAAAAATCTAAGAGAATGGAAATGTATTAAAATGATGTAAGAAGGGAAAAAACATTACCTCTGACAACTGAGGAAATTGGACCTGTGTTAAATGTGAAATTTGCCACTGGACACGGTTGCAGTCGTTCAATATCGGAGGTGAGGATATCCGTTTTGTGAGGTGGCTTGTGTGGGTAGCCTTTAATCTGTCTGGCAAGGAAAATCAGATCAAGTTACGCAACTCAGCTCTGGGGCGTACGACGCACTGAAAAAACAAAAAGAAAAACAAAAACAAAACAGAAAAACTAGAACGTAAAAAACTTTCGCTGCCGGCTCTTCAGCTAAAGCAGATTTGAGAAATTATTTCCAACCATTGGATGTGTCTACTGCAACTTTCGTCGTAGCGCCGGAATGACAGAATCTGAGCTGCGATATTGATGCTTATTAAGCAATAGTTCTAATATAGAAGAGACGATAGATTACTGGAGACCTCACACGATGAAATCAGATGCTGGTCAATATTTTTTAGCACAGTGAGTTATTGGTATCACATGCACGTTTATTCATTTCCCCTTCTGGTGGTGAAAAAAAAATACTTTAGTTATAAGTATCTTAAGAGGAAGTCCAGATGTTGGCAATCAAAGATAATGTGGGAGTGACGTGGTGCTGGTGCAGCGGAATTTTGTGAGACAATGACCGATCAGTTTTGTTAATCCTCATTAATCCTCACTTAGGTCTTGTCACTTAATCACATTTCAAAAAAAACCAACAAAACAAAAACAACATTTACTCAATGTATTTCAACTTTTACTCTGAATGCAGTTTTAAATGGACGTATACTTTTTTCCTGCAAATATAAAAACAACAACAACAACAACAACAACAACAACAACAAAAACTCCCCCCCCCCCTTTCTTTCCCCCCTCCCAAATAAATAAATAAAAAATATGGGTTAAAAGTTCATTCACTGTTTAAAAAAATCGTGATTTGTCCGACCGCTTCAGTTTGATGAGGTCTGACTTCACTGTGTCGCGTCTCTGAATGAGGTGGGACCTTGGTGTGGAACGGGTTTATCATTGAAGACTGAACTAAACATGCCGGTGGCAGACAAGACTGGGATGACGTCAGTGAACCATCGGACAGTAGTGCGATGCTTGTTAGAGAAGAGAGAAATTGGGGCAGAGATTGGGGGAGGGGGGGGGGGACAAGGAGAGGGGGTTGGGAGTACAGGATAGGAGTGGTTGGAGATGTTATCCTAGGTCGACACTGACCCTGATCCAATCAAGCCTCTGATTGGTTGGCTGGTACCTCAGCACGTGCTGAGACTACAGGAAGTGGTCATCTGGGTATCGAGGCCTGGGACTCGGGAGGGGGGAGGAGGGGGAGGACCAGTGCCTTCCACCAAGTTGTGATGATGGGTATAACTGAATGTCGTACAGCGCCGGGAAATCTTTTACGCGCTTTGCGCCTTTATCCTCCCTCTTTATCCCCCTTCTCTCTCTCTCTCTCTCCCCCTCCCCTCCCTTTCAGTCTATCCTAAGTCCCTTTCTCTATCCGTCTTTCTTCTTTTTCTTTCTGTTCTGGAATACTAACATGTTTTCACAAGCAGGGTGGCTCATTCCTATTACCGGCGAGTACAAGCCACTAATCTAATAGTTCCCATGTACTAGCTCACTTTAGCAGGTTAACAGCCTCGGATACAACCTCCCTATAAGTCACTTACAGAGCAAAGCCTAGGGACTTTCTCAACACAGTCACTGTTTCTAGATGCCTCTTTCCTTACTTTTTGGACACCAACTGAAAATTTACTACGAACCACCCAAAAACACACTAATGGTCGCCCCGACACACTCACAAGCTGACACACAGACATTCACACACAAAATCTTTGCCTCATACATAAATTTCACATTAAACCACTTTGTCAAAGGTCCTCCATTGTTGACGTAAAGCCAAATTTGTTCAATTTAATTTTTAGTCTGCGCTGTTTAGAAAAATGATTTTAAAACATCGATTAAACTTTAAATGTCAGCTTCCGGATTCGAACAGCGTACGTCTGAGTAATTATTGCTTGCTCAATCAATTTGTTTTAAAACAAAGCTTAAATGTTGAATCTAAGTTTAGAATAACAGAGAAGGGTCAGTATTTCTCCATTTTTTCCACCAATGATACGCTTATAAAGTTAAACGACATCTGTGTGAATTCATCCAAGTTGTATAAAAACAAATTTAAATATTAAGTTGAAGTTTAGAATCGAGAGAAGAGCCAATAGATCATTCCTCCCCCCCCCCCCCCCGCCCGCCCCCCATCAATGATATGCCTATCAGGTTGAGACAGTTCTTTGTGAATGCGCCTTGTGTGGACATTTTAGTCTATGTACAGGCATAAAATGATGAATATGTTTAATTATATTATGCCTCGTCCATGACGAAATGAATTTTCTTTGAGAACAAAATTATCTTACATTTTGTTGTTTTATCTTGTCCTGTCTGATCTTATCTCATCTCATCTTACCTCGTCTTGTGTTATCTTACCCTATCCTACCCATTTCATCTTACGTTATTTCATGTTATCTTAGTGTATTATTAGACTTATGGGTGAGATTTGGTGCAACCAAAGTCCATTGTCATGTTAAGGCACATTTTATAAGCATAACTGTCAAGTCACAGGGATGGGCCACTGAATGTCCGATTTTTGATGTTGTTGCTGTTGTTTTTGCGTCTGTACTTTTAAAAGATAACGTTGCTGTTAAGTCATCCACACATCTCGGTCAGTTCTCATAAAGTATAAACAACAACAACAACAGACAAAGCAAGTTATAATTTATATATGGCAATCTCGTTGCTGGACACCAACATTGAAGACAAGAAGATGCCTTAGTCTTCTCAAGAAATCACTATAAGCTCGACAAGTCCGACAAAAACTATGTTGGATTTGCAAGGTGGCTTTGCTAGCCGGGGAAAGGGTCATATCAGTGGGGCATTCCCGTCTATTACAATTCCATCACTAGACCGGATACTTTGACTGGGTGATATAAGTAAAGTAGGATCGGAACACCCGAGTGATTGACTACATCTTTATACGTCAGCATTGCTGTATAGCGTTTCCATGGCAACCGCCGGAGAAGACCACGGCAGGAGGATGATACGGTGTCTCAATTAATACTAATGCCTCTGAAATTTTCTTTTTCCTAACATAAAAGAACTTGATGACATTTTAATGGATGTAGGCTGCCTTCCCAGCGGAGTTAGTTGTTTGAACTTACAGTTGTTTACTTCATTTTTTAACACGTACTTGCACAAAAGACCAAAGGACTCTTTGCCCGTCAATCTATTAAAGAAGTCAATAACTGTCAGAAAAGTAAGTCATGCGCCACTTACTGGGGACAATAGGTTCATAAACCAGCTGTTACAGCCTTTAATAGTCTACATTTGTCAGGATGAGCTTGATTATTTTATATTTTGACCATAGCCTACCACTGCAACATTTGAAACTGAATGGGTAGTTAGCGCTTCAAGTAACGAACGAACAGATCGAATAGTGCTTTCATTGTGGGCGGAATGGTGTGATGATATTTTCAATGGAGAGGGAGAAATGATGTGGAAGCGTTTGAAATAATGAATGGAATTTGTTAAAGTACACACATTCACCGTGTCGACTACATTCTATAGAAGAAATAAAATGTGGACATAAAATAAGGATTTTATCCACATGATGAGGACTAAGCGAGGGCGTGCTGCTGTTTTCCGCCGAGTTAATTATATGTTTTGTTTGTGTTGGGATTTAACGGCACATCAGCACGATTACGGCTATATGGTGCCTAGCAGGGTGAGTAGTTTACACGTCAAAAGGCTGATCAAAGTATATATAATGTAATACTGAACGGACGACGCGTTTATGAGTTACAAAGGAATATCAAAATATGTATAAAAATTTGGCTGATCAAAATCGTATAGTAAAATTAATGGAAGACGGAGTTAAACGATAAAACTTCAGTCTCACAGATACAGGAACTTCTGTTCTATCCAGGATCCATAAACCAGTTTTAGTAGTCACCATTTGTCAGGATAAGCCTTTTAGTCTGAACCTAGCTTAGCATTGCAGCAATTCAAACTGCACTGGGAATCATCGCTTCAAACAGTGAATAGATGGTGGATCGGAACAGTGCGTCTAACAACTCCATCTCACAAAATGGCAAAATAGTGAATCCAATAGTAAACCAAATCGTGAAATGGCGCCATTAATTGTGAACGGAATGGTGGAATGGCGCTGTTAACACTCAGTGAAATAGTGAAATAGTACTTTTCAACGGTGGACAGAATTTGTCAGATTACTCCCAGACTTTGCCGACTACATTTTATTCGAGGAGTAAAATATTGACATGAAATAATGATTTTTATCTCGATGATGAGGATGGAGGGAGGGCATAATGTTGTTTTCCGCCGAGGCAAATGTCCAAAACTGCCGTCAATAGACTGTCTCCTGTATACAGTTAACCTGCATACTACGTGTTAAAGAAGGTTATTTCTTTTTATACCACTATAAATCTTTTGGTTAAAAACGAATATGCCGATAAAACCTTATAATGAAAAGACTAATGGAAAATGGAGCATTGAAGGAAGGAAGGCATGGATGCTGAATGGATTTGCTTTTATGACCGAAATGTCCTGAAAAGAAAAAAAGGCGAAAAATCAGGAAAAACACGGTAGGGCGTGGATCTCCGCGGACCATAATGTGAAAGAGGAGAAGTTTGTTCTCACAGACCTAAACAGTAAAATTATTTCCAGACGAGTTTGATTGAAGGTCTTGGGTCCATGCCCTAAATCCAGGAAATGGTGACTTCTGACGCGACGATGACTATGAGGATGATGGTGACTATAATGATGATGATGGTTGTCCTGTCGACGAGTCAAGCAGACTCAAAAATTTAATACTTCACCAGTTTTTTTCAACGTATAGCTGATTTTTATATTTGTTGTTTGTTTAATGAGCTACCTACCGATTGTTAGTTCATACCTTGTATTTCAAGACGTTTCTACAAAATGATGATAATACTGATGATGATATGATGAGATGATAAAATAGCACAAAGTATGATAACAATGAGAAACTATCACAGTTCTCACCACCTTGTAGCAGAGCACCATACGAGGATGTAGCTGACATAGGATTTGATCTTTCCGCGCCATTCATGTCTCACTAGACAAGGCTGAAATCTGTCAATCCACTGGAATGCATAATATCAAAAGGACATAAAAATCACATACATCAATGTTCAAATTTTCTTACCTTTCACTGACAAGATTGTGAATCGGACAGATTGTTTTGGAGTACGGAGACCTTTTGCTCAATCCCTTATTTTGTATCATAACATGTTGTGTATGGGTTATGCTTCCATTCATTCCAGTGTTATCAGTTTCAGTTATAGCCGCTGATATACAAATCATGCCCCATTATTACATGCCTTAAAGTATAACAAAGATATTTAAGTGAAAGAACATTTTAAATTCTCATCTCTGGATTCTACTGCTGACTGATAATCTTACCGCTACTGACCTAAAAAAAAAGCCTAATCTACAGGTGTTAACTTTTACATTGAAAATGGTCTTCCTATTTTGGTTATATTTCGATGTGGTGTGGATGGAGTAATTTTCTTTTTCTTCTTCTTTTTTAGTTGTCCCACTGTTAAATACTATCTTCCACTGGTCTAGTTGATGAACGCCCTCTTGTTCAGAGACAGGTTCCATGAACTTTAATTATTTCTGTAAATGTAAATGTCCACCCTCATCCCATTTCCCTTTCTTATCGTGGGCTATCAGATTACCAACATGGAAGTGATTTCATTAACAAGTTCCTTTTACAATGTTGCCCTCCCACAATATCAGGTATCAGGTATCAGAGATCAGATATCACACCGACACTTCCTGAGATAACAGCGTTGGATTTCTCGATGCACTGGCCCTGTCCGAAAAAAAAAAAGTTGGGTGATTAATTGGTATGTGGCGATTGTCCACACAGGCAGGGGACATGTGGGAGCAACAAATATCCATCGCCGATGTCCGGCCACTCCCTGTGGGATCGAAGAGCAGGGTGGAGTGCCAGTGAAAGCATAGCTATGTCGTCCTCTGAACAAGTTGATTAACTCTTCCTGTTGGGCTTTGTTCTCGACCCTCGTCCTGTTTTGCCCCTCGACGGGCCCTCGGTGAAAAGCTTGTTTCGCTATCGTCCTACCACTTCCGACGGGTGACGATGGACGTACAAATCAGAAAATAACCACTCTTGTTATCTAGGCCTTGGTTTGGGTTTGCACTGGAGATGAGATTTTTGTTTGAGATGTTTGGCGATTGTGTTGTGTCGTCGTGCAGCAAGTACGGGGACGCTCTTGCGAGGAATGGAGAGAGTTCAGGGAGGTCGAGAGAAGGACAGAAAGAGATAGGAGAGAGAGAGAGAGAGAGAGAGAAGGATGAGAGAGAAAAGGGGAAAGAGGAAAGAAATGAGAAAGAGCAGAGAGACTGACCGCGTGCACGGTGAAAAAGAAAGAGGGAGAGAGGAGAAAGTGAATGGATGAGTGAGTCAGTGAGTTGATAATCTGATAGTGCACTATAAGAGAGGGAAATAAGTGAGTGCGTGAGTGAGTGAATGAGTGAGTGAGTGAATGAGTGAGTGAGTAAATGATTGAGCGAGTGAGTGAATGAATGAGTGATTGAGTGAGCGAGTGATTCAGTCAGTCAGTGAGGCAATCAGTCAGTCAGTGAGTCAATCAGTCAGTCAGTCAGTCAGTTAGTCAGTCAGTCAGTCAGTCGGTCAGTCAGTCAGTCAGTCAGTCAGTCAGTCAGGCAATTATTCTAAGAGCGAACGAGCCAGCGAGTGAAAGAAGGACGAGATAAGAATGCAACAAATGAAGAAAAGAAAAACCCCAGTGATCCAAGAAGCTGACACTATCAGGCGAAAACAAAAGAGATCGTCTGTAGAAGTGGACAGAGGCTGATTAGTCTTTCCGAGAACTGTCAAGTGAGGGGGCGGCAAAAAGAACAGATGGGGGGGAAGAGAAGTTGGAGATGAGACTGACTAGACTATGCTGTTCGTGGATGTCACGGGGGGAGGAGGGAGAGGAAGGGGGAAGGAGGGGCAAGGAAGTTGGAGCAGAGGCTGACTAGACTATGCTATTCCTGGATATCACGTGTTCTCGCTGCGCCTTAGCCACTGATCGTCAGATGTAAATCGCGCGCAGAAATCGTATGGACCTTCTCAGAAATGGAAAGTGATCAAGCTGAGTCTTCTTCGTTTCTTTTCTGAAATCCAGTCCAGTGAGCAATAGAGTTTACCAATATCCCGGGAAATGCCACCTTCCCATGTCCTTGGCCTTCCCTCAGCTGTTAAGTTTGCCAAATTCTTGATTTGAGTCTGTTACCATGGGTGGGAAATTCTGACTAAAACCCTTCGCTGTGAGTTTATTGACCCTAGATGCTCTCCAAATAATAGTAATAGTGAGTATTGCTCATGATTTAATGACGTAGGAAAACGCCTGACGTACTTCCGTGTTGGGTTTTTCCCGAAATCGCGTGTTTTGCTATTCGTATCGTTGTACAAAATTCTAGGCGACGCAGATGGCAGTCCCTTGGAGATATAAGCGGGCGTTTTCTTGTTTGTTTGTTTGTTTTCGCACTAACTATTGCGACCAGGTGGTCAAAACAGACGCAGTGGTCTATTTGCAGCCAGGTTTTCCTTTTTGACTAATCAAATTGCATTGTTTGTTTGATAAGAATAAAGAATTAGAACTTGTAGATTCTATATTGTAGGTTGTAGACTCGAGAAGGGAGGAGTTCCACACGGGGCCAAGTGGCCTTAGAGTTAGATTTAGGGTCAGGGTTAGATTTAGTATTCGAACTAAATTTTTGTTAAGGTTAGGGTAAAGGTTAGCGTTAGATTTAGGTCAGGGTTATAGTTAGGGTTAGAGTTAGAGTTAGGGTTAGGGTTAGGGTAAGAGATTAGGGTGAAAGACAGGGTTTGTTCATGTGTCTTGGAACATTTAGTCACAATATCTTAAGACCACTGGGATTATTTTGACCATCTAGTAGCAATAGACTACTGGTATTATTTCTGACCACCTGGTAGCAAGAGTCTGGGATTATTTTGATCACCTGATAGCAATAGGCCATTGGGATTATTTTGATCACCTGGTAGCAATAGTCTTTGGGATTATTTTGATCACCTGGTAGCAATAGTCTTTGGGATTATTTTGATCACCTGGTAGCAATAGACCAGTGGGATTAGTTTGACTACCTGGTAGTAACAGCCTCGTCCTTTTTTTTTTTTTTTTTTGAGAACATTGCAGAAATTCATTCCCTCCATAATCGACACCCTTCTCAAGGGCAGTAATTCTCTTTGAGTCCTGGTTCGAAGACTATTCAGGTCATTTTACTACTACCCCACCCCCCCCCTCCCCTTTTTATCACTGACTCTCTCACTCTGTGTGTGCTTGTGTGTGTATGTGTGTGTGAGAATGTAAACATATTATATGACATCACATCTACTTTGAAAGAAATTTCCTGATATGGTAAATAGAGTTAATCTTTATGTATACCTTTTTCTATATCGGAATACCATTTAATAATAACCGACTTGATAGACTGCCGTTTCGCAACGTGTCTAATCATAGTAGTACTTGTTGTTATGGTCTATGCTGTTGTGCTTTTTTTAAATCTTGATTTTGTTGTTGTTCCCCCCTCCCCCCCCCCCCCCCCCCCCGCCGCCACATCATAGTTTTTCAAGAGCTGCGCCATAAATTTGTATAAATCGCAGCCTTTACAATTTGAGAATAATGCAGTTATTTATGTTACTGAGTCATCATTAATCATTATCATGGTAAACATCAACGTGCAGCAAGAGCAAATTATGTTGGAAAACATTTGAAAGCATCAGGCATTACTGTCCCTTGTTGCTGGGATGCGCCAGTGCCCACATGAACAGTATTTTGATATGTTTGCAAGTGTCGTATATCTGTTTACAGAGTTAGCTTTATAATTTCCCTTTCTCAGCTGAAGTTCTCAAAATCTGAATTCTTTCCTTAACGACAGGTAATAGTACAGAGAGCTCTGGCAGCCAAAAACATGGCTCACGCCAGAGGAGCGACGGTCCTGGCTGGCTATCTCAAGTTCACGCCCCTGTTCCTCATCATTCTGCCTGGCATGATCAGCCGAGTTCTGTACACAGGTACATCTGTAAGCCTAACAGAATAACGGGATTTATTGCATTCACTGAAAGTTGTACACATGCTCTATTTTTCCACTTTGCACAGAAGATGCACAGTTATTATATTTAAAAAGAAAAATGGATAATTGTAATATTACCTGAGAGAATTAGACCGCATCAAAGCTTAAAGGTATAACAATTGTGGCTTTTTAGCATGGAAATTCGGTTACAAGCTATGAGGAATCATTAACAGAGAGGAAAATTATTATAAACAGATGTGCCAAAAAATAATATGACTGAGCACTGCTTATTATGTATAAAGGCTTAAAGTTGAGGTCCCTATAAGTACAAGCAGAATGGATTAACTCAGCAAAGACAATTCCATTTAACTGATCTTCCCCATATTTATATCCAAGCTCAGGTGGTCAACCACGTCATCCAAAATAGAAGGGAACAGACTCGGTCACATAAAATAAATGAACAATGCACAGTGATAAAATGGAGTGCCAGCTAGAGATAAACCAAAAATAACTTCATTGAGGCACCTCTGTACGACATCACCGGACTTGATGACCTGACAGATTAATATCATACAGGACCTAATTCTATTACTTTGGTTGAACTAGTTACGTCATACCTTTCTCTCTGTACACTTAAGGTTGCTCGATTAAACGCTCTGTCAGGTGAGTTGATTTAGCGGCTTGTGTCTCAAAAGAAAATCAGTTGTAGTTTTTCCTCGTTACTCTTCGTGGATCACAGGACCTCAACAACAGTATGTCATTTTTGTTCGGCCTCTGGCGATCTTCTTCGCTGCTTCCCATATCAGGTCGGTGCTCCTGATTCTGCAAAGCAGGCTTTGTCTCCACATCGTCCATAGTTGCCCCCATTTCATCTTTCCTTGCAAGTTTCAATCCAGTGTTGTGTCTGCATGGATAGCTTTAGAGAAAAACAAATCTTATACCCCTGTTTTGCCCATAGATCAAATTGCCTGCACAAGCAAAGAGGCATGTCTAGAAGCCTGCGGAAATGAGGCAGGATGCTCTAACTCGGCTTATCCCTATCTGATACTCAAGTTAGCACCTGTTGGTAAGTACTGCACTCATTTGACACTGAACAACAGAGTCAACACAACCGTCACATTCATGTCAAAAATAATCTACATCACTATTCTATATGGAACCTTTGATAGGCTTATCAATCAGTCATATGACACAAAAAGAGTTAGCACGTACTTGACATCCATGTCACAAAGTAAATAGTTTGTATCCCTGTTTCAAACTGGTAGCAGTAAGTACTTTTTAATATCTGTTTTACGTCAAGAGAAGAGTCAACATTGCCAGTTAATGTTCATGTCTCATACGTTCAGTTTGAAACCTATTGGTAGGTAAGACTGTCAGTCATATCATGTTATAGATACTCACAATAAAGTGATAAAATTATACACAATAAGCCCCGCACTCCTCCTTGTAGTTCGAGTAACAGCTATAAAGATGTACTGATGACACGATAATTATAGTAACAAATCACAATGATTAATAAAAAAAAAAGATCTCCTATGATAGAATCTACTGAATATTATGCAGACTTATTACAGCAAATCAAATCTAGTAGAAACATCTGCCTCCCGACATCGTGTGCTAAAAGTTATAATACAGAACGTGTGGAGGCATTATGGAAAATCCCAATCGTGTATGCCATGAATACATCAATATTCTGCCCTAATAGTCAAGGTGACTCCAGTGAAAACGTTCCCTTATTTGTCATGACATACCAGGGTTTCCGTCCTTCATATCTTAGTCAAGTGGAGGTTCATCTCAGATCAGTGGTGACCAACATTTTGATGTCCGCCTACTTTGTACTGGACTACTGAAAAAAAAAATTAGTCTCACTGAAGCATTAACCATCAGATAAGAATAAAGAGAAAATAATTACTAAAATATGCCCGAAAACATTTCCTATTCTTCAACATTTTACTGAGACTTTTTTGTCGCAAACATGCTAGACATGTCATGAAGAAATAATTGAATCTGTAATTTTGTAAAACTGATTATATTCCACGTTACTCTCCAGGTATCCGAGGTTTGATGATGGCCGTTATGGTGGCTGCACTGATGAGTTCCCTCACGTCCATTTTCAACAGCGCCGTCACCGTCTTCACCATGGACCTCTGGCGACGAGCCAGACCCAAGGCCAAGGAGAGGGAGCTTCTCATTGTGGGCAGGTAGCTCAGGCAGCAATTTTTGACTTTGTCTCTCCAGGCATTTTACTCTCACCTTAATTATCTCACCTCATCTCAAGTCACCTAAGCTCACCTCATTTCACATTACCTCATCTCACCTATTCCTTGGCCTCTACTGATATCATAGAAGCGCCTTTGAAGATGAGGTCACTCAATCTCCTGCAGCTCCCTCGGTCTTCCACTGCTTGATTGAAAATCAGCAAATATATCTCTTCCCTATCTGTTCTCGGATGTTGTCTGCCCATCTCTTTCTTGGTCTTCCTCGTCCTCTGCTGCCTTTGACACGCTGTTAAATGGTTTTTGCGTGACCTTATGAGCTTAGTTATTCGTTTTTTATCTACAGTGAGGAGAATTTTGTGAGGTCCTATAGCGTTGCTGGATTCACATGCAGGCTTCTTCGTTGGTTACATGGGTAGCTTTGGGTAACAAACCATTGTACCTTTGTGTTACCTGAAGAGACTGAACATTGTGATAGAGCATTGTTCATGAAAAGTCAAAGCAACAGGCATCGATTTCTGAGGATTCGTGTATGGAAAAGAACAGAAGAATAACCAACTCTTTCTTTCTTTTTTCTTTCCCTTTTTCTTTCTTTCTTTCTTTCTTTCGTTCTTTCTTTCTTTCTTTCGTTCTTTCTTTCTTCTTTCCCTTTCTCTTTCTCTCTTCCTTCTTTCTCTCTTTCTTTCTTTCTTTTTTTATGTCTTCAATTTTGCATGAAGCAGTTAAGCGCTGGAGTAAGGCAGTAGTATCAAAGACACTATACCGATAAAACCGGACATTAGGGCAATTTTGCGTATACAGCGGGATGCAACCCCCCCCCCCCCCCCAAGCGTCGAGCGTGTACAGCTTGTAAACAACAATAGCGGCAGTCATGAAACCAAGAAGAAGAGTACAGCGGTGTGCAGGCATTGATTATACAAATTCAAGAACCATGGCATATCATTTTTTCGTTTTTCCAAACAGGGCTAGGCGGGGGCGCGACCGTGCACGCATTTTCTAGTGATGCAAAGAAGAGAATGCCCGGTCTTAGGGGTACAGAGTCTTTGATAGTAATCACAATTTTGTGATCTTGCCTCTCTCAATCAGATTATTTGTCATCGTTCTGGTGGGAGTCAGTATAGCCTGGATACCGCTCATCATGCAGTCACAGGAGGGACAACTCTTCATGTACATCCAGGCCGTCACGGGTTACATAGCTCCGCCCATTTCAGCCATCTTTCTGTTGGCCATTTTGATTCCGCGTATCAATGAAAAGGTAAGGGTCATTAGTCGACACATCACAGAGATAAAACCATTGACGTTCATAAGTATCGTTTGACATTCACAGTTATAACAACTGAGCCTTTCCTGCCAATGGCTATGTGCCAATGAGCCATTCCAGCATTTCGGCCAAAATTTTCTTCTTGCCAATATTGTCAACAGTTTTAAAGCCCAATTTTTTAAAATATATTAAAGATGATTACCATCAGCACTGGTAACAGCAACAACAACAACAACAACAACAACAACAACAACAACAACAACAACAACAACAACAACAACAACAACAACA
>JBCEWB010049208.1:0-14244 GCA_039654565.1 Peronia peronii | reverse complement strand
GATAGATAGATAGATAGATAGATAGATAGATAGATAGATAGATAGATAGATAGATAGATAGATAGATAGACCGATTTGGTGGCGGAGGGGAGACGTGAGGTAAGACAGAGGTAAAGTATTTCACATAATACTTTTAGCATACAAGCCATTGAATCTTTCCCGAATTAGTGTTTATTTTACTTATTACCTATGCCAGCTTCTCTCTGATGAACTCTAGACTTAGTTTGACATGGGCAAGCTCTTTCAATAGGGCACATTATAACTTCCTATTTCAGCTCATTCCGCTCGTCTCTACAAGGTCACTGATATACATGAAAGCACCAGCAACTGATTTTACTAATTAACTTGCATAGCTAGAAGTTAAAAGCTGTAACATTTATGTGTATTTTTTCGCCAGGGCAAGTGAAATTTCCCTGGTGGATCGTCCAATGTGATTAGCAACGTAAAAGCACACATACAATTCAGGCTGAATAAAATGGGACAACGAGTTGCTAGGGATAAACAAATTTTATAAAAACGCATAATGATTATAGGATAAAAAAAGAGTAAGAAACAAAAAAGAAGTAGGAGAAAAAGAAGAAAGCCAATAAAAAAGTAATCAAGTTGCAATGCTGTTTTCTACGAAGAATGCTTCTGAAACAAATTCTTTTTCCCATTAATCGTCACTGTTCGTCATCTTTGTCAGGGTAGAGGCTACAGATCCAAAGATTTAGACTGAACCCCATCTAGGGAGTTACTATCATTTCATTCTATAATGAGAAAGGATTCCTCCTCACGTCACTTTAAAAAAAATCTAAATGTCTATGAGAAATCTTAAATCGGGCAGAGCCACCCCCCTCCCCTCCCCTCACACACACACATTTCCACCTCTACCTAGTTTATCTTCTCCCGGCCTTTCCCTATTATTAAATATTATTAAATATATTTTAATGTAAGTTTATATAATGCAGGTAAATAATTGTATTTTAATCCTCTCTGAGTTAATTAGTGAAATACAAACTCCAATTGAATTTCAATTTTGTTGACCCAAAATGGAAATCACACCCCTAATGCTTGTAGTGCGATTTTACTTTCGCGTCAGTGTGAATGTGACAAATGTTTAGTGAATTGAACAGCTGTTTTTATTTGTGTCTAGCCTTTCAACCCTAACAAAGTAGAATTATGTCAACTTTAAGTGAGTACCCACTTTTGATGTGAAGAATTTTTGTGGGTAGAAATTTAGGAACTTGGATAGTTTGTCCAAACAGCGGCGTCTCCGCCTATTCTTCATCCGATTTTAAATTGTCAACAGTTCTTTAACGTGTGTAACGTTTACATGGGACCTCCGAAGGGTATAATTTTATCTCAATCGAGTAATTTTGACAATGACGTCCGGTTTCCCCATCCAAGAAGTCACGGGAGTCAGTGAAAGAAAAAAAAAGAAAAGAAACACAAGTTCTAATCCTCTAGCTTTGCCATCTATCTCCTGGTGGGATGCGAATTTCGAACCCGCAACGTAAGGTTTTCGTCGAGGAGTAAACATCTAATCCCTGGGTCATGTCAACTCCGACGTCTCATGTCTAAGCTGTCTCATTTATTACGCATGCTTCGTAATAAGCTTAAATCTTCTATCTACTTAGATTCAGAGGAAGTAAATGAATTTGAAGAAAAACAACAAAATCAAAACATCAACAAACAAATGAAGGAATAAAACGAACCAATGACAAAAATCGGGAAAATATCAACATTGCGCCAAGAGGGGGGGGGGGGGGGGGAAGGGAACCCACTAAACTGTAGTAGGACTACGAATTGGTCAGGCCTAAACTATCTCCTATTGGCCAAAAGTTGGCACACGAGGCACAAAATACATTGCATCTGAATTCTGGCATCTGATGTCTTGGCTTTTGCTCATTAAAAAACATAAAGGCTGGTTTGGAAAGTTTCTCAATTAATTGTTAAAAAGTATAGCTTTCCTTATATTTGACAAATGACCATATTTAATTCTTTCAAGTTCAGTTCTTGATAAAGCAGCTCCAACAAATCTATTGGTGCTATTTTGAAAACTTTAATTGTATCAGTTTATGCTTCAAGACATTTGAAGGCATTCTATCATCTAGCCATAACTGCTGTTGTTTCATACTATTAAAAAAATTAGCAGATATGAGGATTTATAGTTCATAAACAGAACACATTTATAAATTTGTATCTTAAACAAAAATGTTTCAAATTTAAAAAAAAAGAAGAAAAGAAAAGAAAAGTGTCGATGGGGATTTTGATTATTTTTAGAACCAAATTTTTCACATCTGGCACATTTTTTAGAATCTTCCCCTTTATCCACCAGCAGCCTCTTCTGCCCCAGTGTTTATTTCTACATAGACTACTGGTCAAATGCAACTCCAAACTTACTTGGTCCTGTGGCTGCTGGTTTACGCCCTTCAAACATTAAATGAGTCAGTTATCATTAGGCCTACATATCTTACATTATCATCACACTGCATATATCTTTAAAATGGGCACAGAAAGCAAAGGAAAGAACTGTTTTCAGATAGTTTGAAAGAAAATATTGCACAGTTCAAGAACAACAACAACAACAACAATAACGAGGCAGTAACAGATAAAATGATTTTAAAAAAAGATATAGAGAGATCACCCTAGGAAAAAAAGAAACTGTGCTGATCATGAAAGGAATCAACAGAAAATACAGGAGTAAAAGACAGGGAAAAAAATAAGGTTGACAAGACCAACGAAATAGCATAAATACAAATTCCCGGTTCTCGATTTTGAAGCAGCTATATGATTAAAACTAAATGGCTACAGTAATTATCAGAAGATTTGGAAGGAAACTTGAGAAGCCTGAGAAGGATACAATAAAGGTTCTACAAAGAAACTTCATGGTAACAACTACACTCTGACTACTAAAGTTATCCTGATGAAGTTAAAAAAAATACCTTTTTTCTTTGATTTTCCGTCGTCTCTTAGCACTTGAAGCAAAAACGTTAAATATTTTGAATGGTGAAGATCATCATATTGTATGACATTAGTACTTTCATAAACAGAAGATGATGGATTTTTGTATGAATTCTTGACCACCAAAAACATTAGTTTATCTACCAATACTGGATTTCTGTATCTGTCTATGCTTTGGTTTGTCTGACAATGTGACTTACTTGTCAAGAGCCTCTAATTCATACTTGTATCATTGTAAAGAGATTACTATAGGCAAATCATACTATAGAGAATTATCACACAGGCTGTTATCTGAGAACTACATCAGAATACAAGTATATAAAGAATCAGTTGTATCTAACTAGTCCTGACAGCCTATATCACCTTGCTTTCCTCCTCTCAACATGTGACAACTGCTGTCTTGCAAGATCATGATTAAGATTTCAATTGCCATAAAATTTAAGCATTAGTAGAGGAAATTCTATGCGAACATTTACATAGCAACAACATTTCTGGCTCTCTTGATCATTTACATATATATTTTGAACCTTCTTTTCCATAGTATGTGGTTGACCAGTCTGATCAGTTTATGGAATTCGTGCTGTAGATTGATTAAGGTAAAAACTAATGTGTGTTTGAAACCAAAGGCTGACTTATGAAAGACAGCAAAGTTCAATGATCTTGTATTATTTGGGAGTACAGATTCAATGACTCCATTTCAGAAGTCTGCTCAAATGAGAATACAGGAGTTGTTATAACCAGCTTCTCCTTTGCAGGGCACAGGGCACAAAATCTTGTTTCCTCTAAACAACATTGTCCATAAGCACTTTTCTGGGAGTGATTGATTATAATGTGAAAAAATACTAATGGCCAACTACCAGTTTTGTCACACACTAACTTTGGTGGAAATGTTATTTTAATTCCATGTTTGATTAAGCATCCTGCAACTTTGCAGCTAAGGTATACCTATCAATAAGAGTTGATCAGTGATTGTTAACAAGATTCTATAATGAATTTTTAAAAAGGTAAAATTTTGGAGTAAAATTTATTTTGATTAGCAAAATCTGGAATAGAAAAAAAGGAGTAAACAGATTCCAACCAAATTATGGTCAATTTCAATTTGGCTTGTGAAATTCATGCCCTGTATATGCTGACATGGAGCAATGTCACACATGTGCTTAATGTGCAAAAAAGTATACATAGACACACATGCACACAATCAACACAAATATACTACCATCTACTATGTTATCTTTAAAAAACAATAGTGCCAAATGAGGTTGGAACAAGATATTTATCAATCTGGAATCAGCTCAATCTTACATACATTTTGCTCCAAGTGCAATAGTTGTAACTTAAATAAACATGGAGGATGGATACCACAGTTGCAATAATCTCTCTGTGTCTTGTCAAAAATAGATAATATAGAGTATCTGTCATTCTTTTTTTATAATAAGATATAAAAATACAGGATTTTTATTTTTACCTGCAGGCTCCTCTTCATCGACATGAGTATGCTGATAGGCTAATGACTCAAGAGGTGGGATCAATAGATCTGCTCCATCCAGGAACATGATTCGTGGTTTGGCTTGACCAATCATTTGGAAGAAGTGGCTCTCCTCCTGATGATTAACAAGCCATGAAAAGATCAGTATGTGGTTGAAAATGACAAATAATAATAATAGTCATAAATCCACAGATGGACTATTTCCATGAGTAGAGATGATATATAAACCACATTTTAACAATATCACAGTTTACTCTAAATTTTATCATCTTATGGCAAGGTCCAGGTTACACAGAATATCACAAGAAATGTAAATAAAGTCATTATGAATGAAAATAATTCAGTGGTTTGCAAAGAAAAATATTGTTTAGAAACTCCAATGAAACCATTAAAATGGTACATATATCCTTTCACAAATTGTTCAAATTAATGTTTTTCATGCTTTAAACAAAAGATTTCAGAAGAGGTAATTCATCCTCTCATTGTGTAATAATTTTTATTTCCCAGAAAATGCAAAAGAACACTTTTCTACACTCTGTACACAATGAGAATGAGAAAACACGAAGGAGAAAACAGGCAGACAGACAAACAAAAGGAAATGAAACAGACAGATTCACAAACTGACCATTGACAGAGAGGAAGGAAGGTACAGCAGAGGAAAAAGTGGGCATGTGAAAACAAGGGACATGTGAAACAACAATCTTATAGAATTTGGAAATTCAAATCGAAGAGAAAATTATATTGGTGAAATAGAATAATAATATTTTAACAAAGATCACATGAAAATCATCCGTGTTTCAGATGCTTTTAAACTCAGAATAAACTTGGCACAAGACTGAGGTAACACAAAGCTATGAAGTATCTACAGCTACCAAACAAAAGTAAGATAATTCTCTAGGCCTAATCAGAAGCTTTATCTTAAGAATATGTAAATGAGATACAAGAACAAAATCATCCTTCCACTAAATCTATTTGGTACATGTGAAACAACAGTCATAGCAAGCTGCTGAACTATGGAGCAAATCATCTCTCATCAATTATCATTTCAACATTGCTTCGCTCACTCAACCCTCAGCTAAATTATATTTCAAACACTAAAAATTTCAGTGTGAAAAGAGTGAACAGTTAAGCAAAAATAAAATATGATGCCAAATGTCCACACCATTTGCAAAGCAGACTGAAAGATGGGCAGATTTCACTTTCCAATGAGCAGACTAACTTGGTTTGCTAGACCTGTCAAGCTGATTTATCATAGTCAAAGCAAGGCTAGATTGTTGTGATCAGAGCTACAGTTATCAAAGGAAAAGGTGTAGAAAACTGTCTACCTAATGTTTATTTCAACACTCTGATAAATACAAAAAAAAAAGAGTATGAAGGAGTGAAACATTTCACTACAGTATCATATGAACCAGCCAATGAGGAAAAATAAATTAAGTTGTAAAAAAATAGATTTTTATCTACTGGATAATTTACAGCATTAAAAATTGTTTAATATATGGAAAATGAGGTTCCTTGATCATGCCCATGAACTTGAAATCTAATAGCTATCTCCTTTAAATTGATGTGATTAGCTGGATCAAGTGGTCATTATCCTTATACAGAAAAGTAAAATAGCAGAACAATTCAATAAGCTGGCTAATAGTGACAAAGCAAGCATCACCTGATCAGACATGGATATGCATCTCTGAAAATCATAAATATAATACATCCTATTGCACAACAACAAAAAAAAAGACAGTCAGGACTATATAAATCCATATTGAGCATGACAGGCAGCATTTATGACACTCTCATTGCTTCTCAAATCTGTTTCTTAAATACAGTAAAAAAAAAAATGCCTGTTGTGAAGAGATGTAAAGCTTATAAATGGAAATAATTTTCTGTCTATACCATTACCAGACATTCAATTCCCTTTTCAAATGAAGAATCTTACAAAAATTCCTGCCACATTAAATATCAATGGAAGATCGTTTTGATCAACCCTGTTACTTCCCTTTGCCAAAGCTGCAAAAGGTGTTGAGCAAGCATTGTAAAGAGGGAAAAGAACGCACTTTGCACCTTATCATTCAAAATATTGATCACAGACAAATATGATGAAATTATCATAAGAAGAAAACATTTTCCATACACAATGAATTTTTCAGAATTTTTAAAGATGTAATTTTCAAGCAAAGAGGACAAAGGTGGTTTTTTTCTTCTCTACACAGCTTGTTTGACGAATCTGCTGCCTGGCAAAGAGAGTAAAAGGGCTGGGCACAATGATCTCCCCTTGAGGGCAAATATCATGTTTCCTTGGGATCTAATGATAAGTCTGTATGTCTCAGAAACAATGAGACAGGTTGTGTGTATTTTTATGAGAAATTTATTTAAAGGAATTTGATGGATCAGAATAAAAAAATTATTCAGTAAAAATTTCCATTAATGTGGCACATTTCTTCATTTCCTTTTTGCATCTTTAGGTGGACATTAGACTACTTTCAATATAATGAATTATGATAGAAGTTAATCTTCATATGGAAATCTTTAGTCAAAATTATTTATCAACTGACAATTTTATATCCTAGAAATGGTGTAATTATCAACCCTTCTCTTCAGCCAATGCTTTACATAAATCTTTGTTTTTAATTCTGCACAAATTAAGAGAAAAAGAATCCCATGTGCCATTTATTGCAGTCATATTGTAAGTCTGAGAACAATATCCATAACAAACAAATTTTCCTTATGAAAGGCATTAAGTAAGTGCACTGGGTTCTAACACAACATAACAAGAAATATAAATTGCTATACTAAATACATTTAGACATTTGGAAGGGATTGCTGGAATGATTAGAAGAAACATACTAAACAAAAAAACCCAACAACAATAATAATATAAAGTACACAACAATAACAACAAATTTTAAAAAACAAAGAGAGAGGGAGAGAAAAGACAAATGTTCAGAATTTTCTAACTGGATTTGTTCTTGGAAAGGAAACTCCTCTTGGGCCATATAACAAGCATTAGCATACCAAATGCATGGCAACAAAATGCTACCTGTAAAGTATTTTTTTTATTGCTATGAGTACATTGTACTTTAGATATCATTTTTCTTTTCTTCTCAGGATAACATGAAATATGTTTAATCACTGTTCAGGGCAAGAGGTATTACATGTATATTGTACCAGATTATTTAATCAGATGGTATTAGTAGATATATAAAAGTAATTATGTATGAGAGAGAAACAATGCCAGAAGTGGTGCTATAAAAGATATAAAGATGGTCACAGTTCTTGTCATGCAGAATTTCAGAGAGAGTAATATATTTCCATTCAGATTTATTTTGAGTGCTCAGAATAGTTCAGTGCAGGAAATTGATGCAGTTAACAAATGATAGCAAGGTTAATTTTACAACAAAGACAAATGTGCTGAAGATTCTTCTGCAACTTACTTGATCAAACAACTCAATCCTGACACCATCAGAGTAGAGGTCACTCTCGTGGTCAGGAGCAAAGGTTACCAATATTTCTTTGGTTTCGCCTAAGACAGAAGGACAGTAGACGTGATACAGGTTCCCCAGTGAAAGCAAATCTCAAACACAATTGAGCTGTGGGATAGTGGCCCACTATCAGATACCAAAGTGTTTGTGAGACTTATGGACTGGTTATATAGCCATAGCATAATCAATATATTTATGTGGCAAACCTATGAACTCTATGAATATAATGTGTATCATCCAAGCAAACTGCTTACAAACTTTGAAGAAACAAAATTTAATTTAAAAAACAGTGATAAATAAATAAATAAATTTTAAAATTTAAGCACTCAAATATTTTGCCGGTTACTCACATGTATGCAACGACATATTTGAAAAAAAAAATTAAAAAATTAGAGAACTAACACAAAATTTTGAAATGACATCTCACTGAAGGACATGAAAAAAGAATGTTACATTCAGTCCATATATTTCCCATTGGACACATTTTCCACCTGATGCTGAAAACTAATTCACTGTTGAACAAGTCCATGTACTTATTATGTGATATTGATATAAAAACAACACACTCCAACATTCTCTATATATGAATCAATATCATTGTGAAATAAAAAATATTTATTATAATGTAGTTATTCTCTCAGGTCTGTACAATTCTCTTTACTTACCAGCATTTATAGTGCCCTTGGTTGGTACAATATCAAACACATTCTTGCCCGAGTCATTCTGGGCACCTGACGGAATACAACAAGTGGTAAATGTACCATCATGAAAGCAGTAAGATTAAATGTAAAGAAGTCAATTTCTTAAAGCGTTTTGTCAATATATATAATAATAGAGAGTATTTATATAGCGTTTATCCCCGTAAGTACAGGCTTTAAGTGCTTTACAATCTATTATTACCCCGACAGACCCAAAGAAGACACTCGTGAACGTTCTCAGCTTCCTGGGAAGCATACAAGGTGGCTGCCTGTTAGGTGCTCAAATCCTTATCAGTCTAACAATATCAATCACTGTCTATAGTCGGGTACCCATTTAAACCTGAGTGGAGTCAGGAAATGTGTGTAAATTGTCTTTCCCAAGGACAAAATGTCGGGACCAGTCAGGATTCGAACCGGAGACTTTAGATCCCGAGTCTGACGGCCCAACTGCTAGGCCACCGACAAGATTAGCCAGTAAATCAGTTCATGGTTACAGAAAATGTGAATTTACGTTACTTAAATCACCTTCCTTATTGTAAGCTATGTGAATGGCATAATTATAAAAATCAAAAACTAATAGCAGTATTTCTCAGCACCATATTTTTCTGAGCAAATTGAATTTTTAAAACAAAGGAGCCTACAATTATATTTCAATAAGTTCCGTGTTATCACATCTGCATTATATGATGGACCATATACAACAGTTGCTGGCACTGTGACGATGGGAGACAAATTCTTAAATCTGATTTGGATGGTGGCAATGCTGATTTAATCCATCCTGTTTGTTATAACAGCAAATAAAATAGTATCAACAGAAATTATACGTTAAATATCAGCTCCTAAGATGACTTTTGTTATGCAATGTTGATATTTCTTGCTGAAAAGAAGGATTAATTTCTGGACATTGATTGATTCTCTAAAAAGAATTTATCTAAGATAATAACATACAACCTAACTTATATTTGTCTAAAAAAAACCTGGAAGTAAAGACTTTTCTTACCAACGTAATTCTTTGTGGCATGTGTTTCTTCCACTCCCAAGAAGGCAGGGACATTTTGTGCCTTTTTATGTCTCAGGGGTGACAAACTGTCCTGTTTGATCACATAATCGATTGCCAGAGTGGATGTGTTTTGGATCTGAAAATGATATTGTAGAAAATTAGGCCAGAATGATTTCATAAATGAAATATCATATATAAAGGCATACAGACACTGTAATTTGCATCTGGAGATCCACACCTTCCATAGACAACACGTACTCTACAGGTATTGACACTACTCATGCACTACAGATGCACAGTCTGTTGGGTAAAACGTAGAGGTTGAGATAGAACAGAAAGAAACAAGAAAAGGATTTATGTCAGTCTGGCTGTTCTGGTAGCCATCACTTTTTTTGTGCATGCTAGTATTTCTATCTGAACTTACCAACAATATGACAGTTTGTAAGTGTACTCAAAAATCCTGGCATTGGAGCTGTTTATGTGGCCTTACCTTGAAAGGTTTCTCCACATACTCTCCGACTAACACAGCACTCAGGTCAAAAACGCCATCCTCCACACTTAAGTTCACAAGGGGACTAACTCCTCGACCTCTCAAGGTCAGGTGAAGGGTTGAGTTTAATGTTTTAATCCTAATGTCCTCTTGGAACTGTAACAATCAATGAGTCATGCATGATAGTTTATGGTATTGGCACAGTGCTGATTTGAAAAGGCTACATGTTCAGAAAGATGGCAATATATGGCGAAAAAGGTAACCTAGATATCTATAATTGTTGAATGCTGACTTTGTGACCTGATTTCAAAAGTAAAGATTTTATGCTCTTTATTTATGAACTATTATACAATTGGATATATCTCTGGTGTCATGAAGTTTCTGTAATTTTTTGCCTCATCTTCTTTGAAAAATCTCATTTTATGATGTACAGATAATAGATTGTAAAGCGCTTAGAGCCTGTACTGCACGGGGATAAGCGCTATATAAACACTCTCTATTATTATTATTATTATTATTACAGCATCTAGCAGCCTCATGTAAATTATACGTTTATAATCTACCTGTTGCATTTGGGTGATTTAAATTCAAACAGTTAAACACCTTTACATGAGGGAAGATTGGTTATTTAATGATTTGACAGACTAGCTATTCAACAGATTGATGATTATACATTTATTGCTGATAATAGGTAAATACATTTTAAAAATAATGCTAGGGAACTTAGGTTTTTTTATGATTTAAATGATGTTGACTAGTCCACAGCTGTGATATTTTGATGAATTAACATGATACTCACGATCTGTCCATGTGCAGGGCTGAAGGTCAGCAGAACAGTGTGGGTGGCACCTGGAGAGAGTGGCCTAAGGGCATTCAGCATGAGAAAGGGACCAGTGGGGTTTAGAACTGATGCCTTCAGCTGACAGATATAAGGAAACAGTAAATCAAAACTACTGGCAAATGAGAAGTTTAGGGTATATGATTATCTTTTCAGCTCATTAATCCAATTCAAATGTCCCTTTAAAATTGTAGGTCTGAACCCTGAAGCTTTGAACTAATATGCTGATATCTTATTCAGTTCACCACATTAGAATGATTGCATTCATGCTGATTAGAAAACACTGCCACAGACTATCAAGAATTAAATACATTGAAAATTCAAATGAATAAAGTGATATCAACAAACATGTTTTCATACCAATCACAGAAATGTTCTTTCACATAGTTTGAAGCATAGTCTGGAGGTAATCTCCATATAAATATCATTTGTCTTCCCTAAGGCTTTCATTATCAAACAATCTTACCACAAACTGTCAACTGGCACTCTTCTGAGAGATATTTAACAAATAACAATAACCCTATAGTATTCTGTAATAAATACAATAGAAACACTATCTTGAAAATATAGATTGTCATTTTAAGGGGGGGGGGGGGGGGGACCGGACAGTGATTTTTCGAATGCTTGAACTAGGGATTTTTTATGCTTCAAATTCGCATTCAGCATGTCCAAATTAGAGGAAAAGTGTGGGAAAAATTTTTGTTTTTCTTCCGGTTGCCATGACAATGCCGGCATATTGGATTTTGTGTTTTGAAAATTGGAACTGTATTCGTAGTCGACCTGTTGATCATGAAAGCATCACTCATTCGCAGTTGACCTGTCATCATGCATCATGCATTGGTTGTCAACTTGTTGACTTTGCATGATACGATGAACGCATCGCACATTTGCAGCCACTAGTGGACTGACTGTTGATCATGCGCTGTGCATATCTAGCATAGTTTTAAAGCAGGCCTAGTTAGAAGCCTACATGTCTTATTGTGTGAAATTTTATTTGGCGGATTCTCCCAAAATAGGCTATATGCAATGTATGACCGAAATAATTTAGAGCAAGCATATGTGTCATTAACATTTGTCTTTAGATTTTCAGTCTCTGTTTAAAGTACTGTTTCATTTGATACTTTTTACCCTCCCCCCCCCCCCCAATTATATGTGGAATTTTTTTAAAGCTTTTCCTTTTGAACACATTAATGTTGTTAATGTTAGTATCTGATTTTATTTAAGCCCGCACTTTACATTCGTGGTTGTGACTTTTGCTGCTCATCATACATGTGTAGTTTTAATATTCTCAGGCCTGTTTCAACATTTTGTCATCATTTAAAGCTCATTTAGTAGACGTAGAATGGACAATAATAGATCTAATGGACCGAAATGTAATATCTGTAGTATAATAAGTATGAATGGAGAATTGATGAGGGCAAAAAGTGAAGACAGCGTAATTGTGTATGTGTTATGATTATGGAAATCAGTAAAATGGCCAGTTTTTCAATCTTTAGGGGGAAGGGGGGAGTTATCCCGCATTTGTGCCACTACCAATATTAAATACAAGACATTTGCCTACTGCGCAATCGCAAGCGCATGATGCCGATGGGCCGGTCCGAACCGAGACTGGCCGAGCCATTAGTACGGGGTTAAACCAATAGCACGCTGGTGCACACCCGTGAATGATATTAAAATGAAAGGAAACTCGAGAAGGCAGATTTCCTTTTTCAGAAGAGCGACTTCCGGAAACGGTCGACTATGAACACACAGTATTCGTGGTCGACAGGTCGACTGCGAATACACTTCCATATAGTTTTGCAGTCTTACTTCCGGTTTAGGCCGAAGTTCCACTGCGTTCTCACTAAGTGGATCTCAGTCTTGACGTTATTGTGACGGAAAATCAAACAGTATTTTCATCCCATTATAGTCTCACTGAATTTCACCATCCCCAGAGTTAAAAGGGTAAGACATTGAAACATGACAAATATCTGACAGATGAAACTTTTGCTCTTAGTAAGAGCTGAGTCTTAGTCTAGATCTATAAGAATAGACCCAGACCGAGAGTACTTTTTTTTCCTAGAGATGAGACTATAGATTTAGATTCTAGAATCTAGTTGTAGTACTTGTAGTCTATGACTATGAAGTCTAACTCTCACTCACTCACTCACTGACACTATCCAGCCTAGACTTTGTTGTCACTTGCTGTCCACCCCAATGTCCCCGTCACCTGCGCTTGTGTCAGATTGAAGAGATCTAAGACCCTTTGCCAAAGACTGTCGTTATTTGGGCCCCGGGGATGTGAACAATCTGTTTATTATTCGGACCCCCTGGGGTGTGAATAATCTGGTCACTCTTCGGACCCCCTGTGTGCCAAGAGAATTCAAAATGCCGGTTACAGCAAAAAAGATGGATGGATCCGAATACATGGAACACACTTGAAGTGATCGCAGCCGATGGGAATGTGTCGACCCGATAAGAGTAAGAGCCGCCCTGGCAGCTTGTACAAAGTATACAATACACGCGTTGTAATCGGTCTGTGTAGCCGAACTGTGTCAAAAACTGCACACTTAATTGGCCAATGACAGTGTCTCCGTACACAAGAACCGGGCACATAGTCAATGATAGTCCTTGGGTCTACATTATGTAGTACATATCCGGGCATGTAGTCCCAGGGACTCCTTGATAGCTTTGCAACCAAAGTTGTGTGTCAAGCGTCTGGGTCAAAGTCAAATACAAAAATAAAATTTACAACCATGCTCTGTTATCTTATGTCCAGAGAGGGAGAAAGAGAGAGAGATTGAGAAAGGTGAGGGGAGAAAGGAGATGTGATGGACAGAAGTGGGAGAGTGAGGCAAACTGTAGTGAAGATGGAGGGGTTAAGTTGTGCAGTTGTTGGGTTCATAGTAGCAGAGTCTGTATCTTGATCTCTATGGTTCAACCCTCAAAAGGACCATCTGACAATCCTTAAAGTCCAGGGAGGGGGAGGGGGGTCCGAATAATAACCAGATTATTTGGCATCCCGTGGTCCGAATAATGACACCGTTTGCCAAAACGTGGGACTTAGGATGGGGTCACAGGAGTGCTTAATTCAAATGTCACCAAACAATTTCATTTTTGGCACATATGAGCACTACTGTTACCTGCATAGTTTCACCAAATGCCAGACCTGCAAGATGCTTGGTTATAAAGATATTGTATGGATCAACAAATGTCAACAACAGATGAAGAATTAAAAATTTTTCTTTATTATGTCAAGCATTTTATTATGCATAAAACATAAAAGCACAAAAACAGGGCAATAAATGGTATAAAATATTATATTCAACAA
>JBCEWB010049187.1:0-14245 GCA_039654565.1 Peronia peronii | reverse complement strand
TCTATCTATCTATCTGTCTATCTATCTATCTATCTATCTATCTATCTATCTATCTGTCTATCTATCTATCTGTCTGTTTATCTATCTGTCTATCTATATCTATTATCTATCTATTTGTCTGTCTGTCTCTCTCTATCTGCTTGTCTGTCTAGCTATCATCTGTTTATCTACAACTAGATTTCGGACACTGGAGAATAGACTCCAGTTGAGTTGACCAATAGTTTTGGGAAATTCCATCGGCCCAAGAAGTTTGTCTCACTTCTTGGCTTGACCCTGTTACGCTGGGTAGGAATTTTATGATTTAAACACTTCTCAGTGAGTGACAGATGCATGGCCAGTTGAACGAAAATGCTCTCCGAATAATCAAAGTAGTGAGTAGTGTTGATAATTACGTAGGAAAGAGACTTGACTTTCGGCTCAGACTGGAAATGAGGCAAACTCTTGTAAATAATAGCGCTTAGCCTTCATTGTGATTGTGTTGATGTACTTGATTGCCGGTAAGTTATCAGTATTTTATGAATTTGTTGTATTTCATCGTGATCATGGACTTCAAGATCAAATCTTGTTCATAACTACAAGATTATTTACGAGAGAGAGATAAAAGAAGAAGCAAGACATTTGTTGACTTGTGTCGAAGTGCTGAGAATCTGGGCATCGAGCTGGACCCAGATAGTATTTTGGAGTGTAAGACTGACACCCTAAGGGGCGAAATTGACAGTACCAGTTAATAGCATAAGCAGAAATTAGCCCATTCCTATCCAGTTTGATGTGTCAATTGACTTCAGCCAGATTCTAATGTTGAAAGCATGTGTGACTCATCACGGCGGTTCGGTCCACGAGGTACACCGGGTGGTTTCGAGCAAATGGGACAGAAAGGTCAAGCGCGGGGGGAGGGGCAAATTTAATGGTGAAATTTTGCATTTTTGCACCAACCTATTCTTTAAGCATCGCTGCATCATGTAAACAAATCAAAACATGGAACTAAACTTGAAAACTATTTAAAAAGCACGTTTTTTAAAATTGTTGGGTTCGTTGCTAAGGAGATATAACGCAAAACTTTGAAAGCGAATTTCTCAGAATTTTGATTTCTTTATACAACCGCGTGCAATAGCTTTAGATACTCATAACTCCATCAAATAACGTCATTGAACAATGAAACTGGTGTCAAAGGATAGTTGAGAGATCACTCTTTGACACTGTATCAATAACTCACTTTGCCCAAAATGTACCTTGTGGACCGAACCCTCATGATGCATCACATTGATATCTTTTCCAACGTTGCCTAATCGAGAGACTGCGAATGCTCCATGTTTGCCTCACTTCCTGGTTGTAAACCTACTTCGTGAGGGGAACCCTGTTGGGTTTGTCCCAAAATCGTGTCTTTCGCTATTGTACATATCTAACGCTTTTCAAAACTCCATATACAGGTGTTGACAGTAAAAAATAGTTGTTCAAAGACTCAGTAGGCTATCAAATCTCCATCTTGTCTCCTCAGCCTGCGTGGAGGACACTGGCGTATTCCCCAGCCGGGAGGGATGTGATCACTACTTTTACTGCATGTTCGGAATGGTCACAAGGGTTAACTGCAATCCGAACACCATCTTTAACCCTAAATCAAGGAAATGTGAGGATGTGAATACGACGACCTATGTCTGTCCTGTAGAAGAGTAGTCTTAGTATTGACATATATCATCACATTTCCAATCAACATTGGACCCAGCACCTCGTTCCCTTCTCATTATCAAGTTCTAGTGTTTGATCCAAGGCTACGTTCTATTCCAGCCATCTAAATCAACATTTCATCAAAGACCGCACTCAGTTCTAATTGAGATGCGACACGATGAAATCAGGCTCTCCTCAAATTTTGAGCATATGGAGTTATTGGTATCTCTGTAAAGATTATTCATTTTCCTGTCGGTGTGTGACAAAAATTTTGTTCTACTTTAAGTAGAAGTCGAGTTATTGGCAATTGAAGACGATGGGGGTGACCTGTTGCTGCAATAATTTAGTGAGAAAATGGCCGATCACTTTTGTTAATCCTTTTTAATCCTTATTAGGCCATGCCACTACATTACAATTTTGGGGCGTTTTACTTAGTGTTTTTCAGCAAATTTAACTCAGAAATGCATTTTTAGATTGATATAGAAGGGTTCTGTGAGGAAATAAAATTGCGTTAAAAATTCATTGACTGTTGAAAAAGACGTGATTTCTCCGGTCCCCTCATTTTGACGAGCGCCTGATTTCATCGTGTCGCGTCTCAATTATCAAATTCCAATTGTCTGATCAAGTTTGTCGCTCAATTCTAACATCAAATCCTAATACTTGATGGAATGTCAGTCTCTATTTTAACCATTCATTTCTTATATTTAATCAGTGTCCATAATCTATTCCAGCTTACACATAGAACTTGATGAAACAACCATTCTGTGATTTGTCACGGTCTAATCAACAATGGATCTAAACATTTTTTATTTAACAACCAGTTCTGGTTTTTCGTCACATTCCGCAGTCCGTTCCATTACCGAGACGGCGCTATGGCTTGACTTTATGTCTCATCAAACACCACTTCTAATTCTATCTGACATCTTAGTTCCATCTCAGACGCAAAAACGTGCTTTAATCTACCTATAGATTTGATCTAGAGCCATCACGTTACTCATTTTTTTATCAAACACCATGATCTATTTCATTCATAATCCATTTTTTTTTAACCTTAAAAAAAAAACAAAATTCTTCTTATACATTTTGATCAATTTCCTCGATCGAAGACCCAGATGGACGGTCTATTCCCTCACATTCACCCATTTACTCTTAGATCAAACACGCTATTCTTGTCAATATTTGACCAAGAGCGAGATTTCATCAAATTCTCAGATTACCGGTAACTAGCTCAACATAAGTGTCATCAAAGACTAGGCTTTTTTTCCTCCCAACATACAAACTCATTCTTCAAACGTTTATGAAATGAAACACCTCAATTGAAACATGATATTTATAATCTTCGACGTATTACCATGTTCTTGAAACCATATTTGACACCCTCAAACTAATGCCACATTTTTAATAAACAAAAACAAAGAAAAACTACAATTTTTTTCTCAAAATACTAACGATAGATTATTCTAAAATCCATTGTTAAATTTTAAGTCTTTCTCAACCCCCCCCCCCTTTTTTTTTTTTTTTTTTTGCACACAGAGCTTCATATCCTACACATGACAACACGGCCCGCTGAACTATCCCCTCCTCATATTGTACATATGGCTTGAATGTTGAGAATATTTTGACCGGTGAGAGCAGTAGCAGGCCAGGAGGTTTTTGTTTATGGTGATTTGTCTTTTTTACAGTTTGAGCCCGAATGGAATATCAGCAAAGCTGAGCCCTTTGGGACCGCAGAGGGGGAAAGCCATCCTCATACTGCGTGCTCCCAGCGACCAACACTGGCTGTGACCCTCAGACCAAATCAGTTTTATGTTTACATGCGAGTGGGAGGGGCCGGATTACCCGTAAGACCTCATTGAAGCCCACCTAGGCGGAAGACAAGCTAGAAACCCCGCATGTATTGTCTTTGACACATATTATTTTGTTTTCCACCTGAGCCTGCACGTGCGAACATGACCAGTCATGATTGGGCAGGGGTGCTACCCACAGTAAGACCCAATAAGTTGCCGGATGATAGTGAGAAAGAACGTGTGTGTACACGGCGGTGGGGTGAAAAGCCACTTCGCCTCCCGACGCTCTGTGGTTACAGGTTCTATTTTACTATATCCATATTTAATTATAATAATTTAATTTATCTATATATTATCATTCCCAAGCTGTGATCCAGGGGAAGGCGGACAACATAAAACATTAAAAATAAAACAATAAAGGCCCTGTGCCCACTTATACCTTTTTGGCATTTGTTTTACAGGTGTTCTTCGGGGCATGTGGGTATGTGAGTTTATGGATGCACATGGAGAGCTATCAACTTTGTCGCGGCCTGACATGATTACCAATAACAGCCGAGATAGTCTCCGCCATGGAGATTGAAAGGCTAACAAAAACCTGACCTGATATGAAATTTTCTCCTTCTAACATCTAACTTATTTTAGCCTGTCGCTATGCCAGCAGTCCTGTGCTAAACTTTAGCGATACGGTCAGTCTCCCTCACTCCATAGACTGCTGACGCCTATCTGCACAAAGTCCTGCCCACTGTGCATGAGCCTATCAGTGCCCGTCTTGTACTTTTCACGTGCAATCAGACGTGTCAACGGTTATTTAGTGTTACTGATTGTTACAAGAACAAGCAGACTATACTCTTCATTTAAGATCACATCAATAGGATGTCTGCCAATCATCAGTCTGTGGCGCCTATCAAAGATTGTGTATATGGATGTGAAATGATGATCAGTGGTTAAAACATCAGATCAAAGGAGAGAAGAGGGTGGTTGGTGGTGGGCTGATCGTGGACATGTTTTCCTGCACAAGTCATGAGAGGCCAATTTTTGGCATATCTCATACTGTTGTTAGCAGTGAAGTAGTTTATATCTTTTTGATCTATCTTTTTCAGTCCTTTTTCACCCTGAGTGAGCCCATCACTGTTGGTTCACTGAACGTTTCCTGTCAAGCGACTGTGGTGGCATCAGTGCAGGTGGCGAAGAGCGCCATCCAGAATCCAGACTGCTCATTCACGACAGGCACATCCACACAACGTAAGCAAAACTTGTTGTAGTTTTTGTTTTGTTTACCCCATAAAACAAACTTGTGATAGATCACAACTCAGGGTTGTTACGGCTCTTTTGCATAACAGATTTTTTTTTTCTATTTTTTTTTTTCAAAGCAAACTTGTTATAGCTGATCCCCATAATAGTTTATTTTTTCTTTTCACAAGGCAGACTTGATGTAATTTTTACCCCACTATAGATTTGGGGTGGGTTGGGGTAGTTCACAAAGCAGACTTGATACGGTTTAATTCTTCCCCATACCATTTTTTTTTGTTTTTGTTTGTTTTTTGTTTTTTTTCGTTTTCACACAGTGGATGTCATATAGTCTGCCCTCCCCCACCCCAATAAAGTGAGTTTTTTCCTTTTCACAAAGCAAACTTGGTATAGGGCCCTTTGAATTCTTTTTAGTTTTCGTTGTTTTTTTTTCTTTCCATAAAACAGACAAGCTTATAGTTCTTCCCCATAACACTTTTTTTTTTCACGAAGAATATTTGTCAACTAGTTCTTCCTCATAACAATTTTTTGTACACAGAGCAAATGCATCTTAGTTCTTGTCTCATCCAAAATTTTGTTCTTCTAACAGGCTAGTTTGTTGTGGTTCTTTCTCTTTGTTTAAATAATCTAGTTAGTTGAAATAATCTTGTAAGTGTATTTTTGTTTCTGTGCAGCTCAATGCCTAGTATGTCATGCGTCAGGGTGAAATGTGTCACATGGAATCTTCTTTGAGAAAAGTTAGTTACTTAAGGGTCGCAGGATTTATTGCTGGGTGTGGCTGTCTCGATATAGAAGAAATACAGTTAATTAACACTTTCATCAAAGTAAAGAATGGCCATTTCTCTGCCTTGGAGACCCTTTGTAATTTTTTTTTGTGCAGTTTAGTATTTCATATTAATATTTAGGATATGAGTGAGCCTCATTCTGATCCCTAATCCTAACAATATGATTTGGTTCTCACAATGTGGTTTGGTTTATATACTGTGAGAAGAATGTTTCATCAAAATGTGGAGTAATCTTGTTCATTCACAGCACCCACTGTCCCAACCACTACCACAGCTGCACCCACCACAGATGCTGGCAATGGCACCACTGTTCCCACCCCTGTGACACCAGCACCAACACCACCTCCTGATCCCACCTCACCTTGGCGAGTCGTCAATGCTTCATTCCAGATCTCTGTAAGTCAGTTGAGTGGGCAAGTTTTTTGTCCTCTTTTGAAGTGAGAGTATATTCTGCAACCTTTTTATCAAAAAAAGCTATCACTCTGTCTTTATGTTCAAATATAGTTGTGCAATAGTGAGTGAGGCTTTCGAAATTTGTAATGTCCTATTGTGGTCGTCTCTCAGACTGTCCAGTGGGGAAATAGACTTTCTAAAACTGTGCTGGCTTTTTTCTCCGGGTGACCTTTTCTTGCTGATGTGTATGGCTGGTAATGCACATAAGTAAGTGTATAGATATTCAAATTTCATACGAATGTTGCATGACCGTTTGCAATGAGCCTCATATCAGCAATGAGCCTGATATCAAATTTGTCATATCTTGAGATTTTGAGTGTAACTGAAAGAGAAATATTATTCAGCTGTGGCTCTTCTATACTGAAATATTCACATTCAAAGATAATTACTGTAATCCTATGGTCAGTAAAATCTAATTTGTCAACAAAGCCCGTCTCTGATAGCCATCAATGTATTTCACCTGATTGCACGACATGTAATGAGAGTGTTGTATTTGTGCTTTCTCTTGATAAGAAATTGACAGACATCCTTGCGAGTTATGGTTGATGTCATCATGAAAGTCCTAGAAATCTGATCCTCCTATCACCTGTTTTTTTATTTTTCCAGAGTAACTTAAACACTGGCCAGACCATCTATTACCCAGTCACAGTTCAGCGTTTACGACAAGCCATTGATGAGCGTACAGAGGTCATTGTGACCACCTGTTGCGTCCTGCCTTCGAGCACTAACTCCAACTTCCAGGGCCAGAGCACGGTGGCTGTTGGAGTAGCTGACATAGCACCGCTTGTATGTCCGAAATGCAGCAGCAGCAGTAAGTTGTGATACAATAGTTTTTTGGTAGTTTGAGTAATTAGGGAACCTTCTAATGAGTTGTGCATCAGCTTCTCCATCTGTTCTGATTGTAGACTAGGGCTTGGATCTCCACAAATGTTATCTCTGTTCTTGGATGTTGTTGACCCATCTTTTTTTCTGCTTTAGTCTTTATGACTTCTGATCTATATTTGTCTCATATGCCATGAACTTTTGTCCCTCAACTACATACGTCATGAATAATACTTTTTTTCATAAGTGTTTTCTTTTTCTTTAGTTTCAGTTGGCTCAAATTTGTTTCATTTGTATCTTGTGCTGTGTAACTTAAGATTATTAGTCTTCCTCCTGTGCCATTTATGATGTGTGGAATTGAGAGACAAAAACTTATGATCTTGTATCATAGTCTTATATCTGCTTCAGGAAGGAAAAAAAAAAGAGCACAGAAAATTAGGAAAGATATCTGACTTATTTACACAGATATCACCAATCCAAAGCAGGAGAGGGTGATCCAAAACCCTGGCTATGTGGAACTGGCTCCATGTGCCTGTGACCTGACATCAAACAAGTGTGACAGAGGGTGTTGCTGTGACAAGGTGAGTAGGCGACTCAGATAAACTCTGTGTTCACTTTGATAGGTAATCCTGACCTATGGGACACTGTCATGGGGCAGTGGCCGTAAAAGTTAAGATTGGCACACGGTCACCGGGAGACAGAAAAAGCAGTTCCTTAGGCAGACTGGCTGTGAGATGGATTAAAAGATGGCACAACCCATCTGACCACTGTCTTGACTGCTATGATTTATTGGTTGTTACTGTGTAAAAAAGAACAACTTTCTCCTTTGTATTACTATTAGATCTAGTGATTCCTGACCTTTCTTGGTTTATATTATAATAATTTCATCAATAATCCCTGACTTCTTTCAAAGATTTGAGTGAGTTTTGACTGATGGTGCCATTGTAGAATGAAGCCATGATATCACTATTTATCCCACATAATGGCATGAGTGATTCAAATGTTTGGACTTAGCATACTGATGAAAAAAATAAGAAAACAACTGACAGGTCAGGAGAGTAAACTTATTCTTCCTTATTCTTCTAAAAGTGAATGTTGGTACTCATAAATTGCATTGGTATATTGTTATTATTATTATACACCAAAAGTTGTTGGGAAAATAAATTCAGAATTTATATTCAATAATATATATTCAAAGTAGTTGTAAAGAGTCTCATAAATGGTGAAAGAAAGAGAAAATAACCCCCCAAAAAAAGACAAAAAAACACTACAGGTAATCTAACCACTTTGAGAACAGAAAAACACTAGCAAAGCAAAATATTAATTTGTCGCGGAAATAGGTAAGATGAGTTCAATGTCAAATTTTTCAAGTGAACTGTTGATATCACTGGACAGGGAAATGGCTGTATTTTTCTTTGGTGTAAATTATTGGTGTAAAATTATTTAGCTTCCACTCTATTGTGCTGAGATATTCACTTCAAAGTTAAATATCTGGAAGCCTGATGTCAGTAAAATCTTATTATCATAATGAGAGATCTTATGACAGTTGTTTCATTTCATCTGATCACTTGACATTGATGACCTCAAAGTATTTTTAGTATTTAATTAAGGAGGATGTGGATCTTGAGAGTGATTTTTTGAATGGCTGGACTTTTTAAGCATCAAATTCAGATCAACAGGCTCAAATTAGAGGAAAAGCAGGGAAACATTTTTTATTTTATGTCCAGTTGCCATGATAACGCCACCATATTGGACTTTGTATTGTGAAATTAGCTATTCTCAAAAACCAAAGACTTCTTGAATATTGAATGTAATCTTTTGAAATTTCATATTAATAAAATAGCTCTGCGTAAAAAAATAAAGTGCTTTTGTTGTTGTTTTTTTATATAATGTCATGCAATGTCTGTCGTATATTGTTGAAATATGTCTGTTGACATGCGTATTTCTCTAGTTTCCACATCCAATAAATATCAAATTTTTCTTCCAAAACATGAATACAATTCAGAAAAAGTGATGCATGTTATTGAAACACAAGCTATGGGGGATATATTCAAAATTTGATGTGAATTGGTTTTGAAATAAGAAAAGCCTGGGGGGAAAATATATCAGAATTTTCATAACCTTTCTATACACTCGTAGTGGTGCCATTGTTGGTGATGTTTTGGGGCATAAAGCTGATGTTTCTAGTCCAGCCATCATTTTTTTCATATCAGAAGAGAGTGAAGTGTCTAAAAATAGCATAAAGTCTGATTTGATATTTTCACACCAAAACCTCATTTTTGGGATGTTATTTATACAGTGCTTGGGTTTTTGTCTGAATTCACTTGCTTCTACCCAGAATGAATTTTTTCCCCTCAATATAAAGGTATTTCATCAAACGATATTTATAAAAGTTTGTTTTGGTATTAATGTAGATTTTTATCATTTTTCTTATTGTTTATTTTCACTTTTTGTAGAACTTTTTTTGTTTATTGTCATTTAGGAAATTCTTGACGCCGCCCTTGTGGTCAGCTTGCTGTTATTGTAAATAAATTCTGCATTGATTTTTCCAATCACTTTTGGTGAATAATATAATTTACTACTGCAGTTTTTTAGCATCAATTTTAACTTTCAGTGTCACTGTCTATAAAGATATGTCACCAGGGAGAAAAAGGTCCATCAATAGGGGAAACAACCCAATATTGTGAGGTGTGAATTTTTAAATTCTTAATGGTAAAATTGAATTCTAGCAGTGCCAATCTGACTTTAAATGAAAACTCAAACAAACATCAGAAATTATCATAACCACAGCACAGAGCTACTAAATTTACTCCCAAACCTCATATAAATATTTGAGATGCAACACGATGTAATCAGGCTTTCGTCAAATTTTGAGCATATGGAGTTGTTGCTATCACTGTGAAAGTTATTCATTTCCCTTTCTGTGTATAAAAAAAAATTTGTTCTACTTTAACTAGAAGTTGAGATATTAGCAATTAAAGACGATGGAGGTGACCTGTTGCTGGAGCCGAATTTAGCAAGAAAATGGCCAATCACTTTTGGGCCATGCCCAAATTCTTATTAGGCCATGCCATTAAATTACAATTTTTGGGCTTTTGCTCAATCTATTTCAGCAAATTTATCTTTGAAATGCATTTTTAGACTGATATAGAATAGTTCTGTGAAGAAAAAATAATTGCGTTAAAAATCCATTCAGTGTTGAAACACATTGTTTCTCCAATGGCCTTTGTTTGACAAGCGCCTGATTTCATCATACCGCATCTCATTTTTATGTATGGAATTTTCAGGACTGTTCCAGTAATGAGATTGCCAGATTTTTAGCCTGCATTCCTGGCTTGCCAGGTGGACAGCCAGCTGAAGAGGAAGAGCACAAATGTTCATCACATGCATTTAATCGTCCCGACTGGCATCTGATCACTTGTGTCTACTGGGAGAGCAACGCTTACCTGGGCATGTACTACATGAATCAAGCCAAGCTCAACAGCTTTGCGGAAATCTCCAGTGTGGTTTCCCTTGAACAGGAGGATCATTTTTCTTTCAGGTGAGAATTTGAACTTTACTTGTTTCAGTTCTGCAGCTGTTAAACAGATACATTTTTCAAATAATGAAATATAGAGATAATGTGTCTCAATTGTCAGGCTTTGAAAAAAACATCTTTCAAGGCAAATTCAGAGGCAGCAGCAGATGAAAAAGGCAAATGAAGAGGTAGGAAGACAACATTTGGAAATGGACAGGAATGACATTTGCTGAATCTCAAAGAGCAGGGGAGGACAGAGAGGATTGGAGGAAGTTGATGGCCTCCTCTTCAAAAGGCATCACTACAGCATCGGCAGAGATCAAGGAAGAGGTGAAAAAGACACGAATATGGCTGGCCAAGAATTGTAAGAAAAGTTCAATGAAATAAATAAATTTCCCACTTAAATTGTATTTCAGCTGTTTTTGTCAGCCAGCAACGGTTTTGTAGTGTATTTTGCCGGCTCATTAGTGGGCTAGGCCTTGTTTTCCCATCTGGATTCTCAGAGAAAGCTCTACACAGAACACTATAGATCAGACTGCAGAGCTCATGTTTGTCAACAACAAAAAAACACAACACATATAGTGCATATTTTATCTTGGTGCAGATAGTGTTTTAATTTCATTTACTTGCTCTGGCATTTCATCAGCAAACTTTGGAACAGACCTCTCATTCATCTGTAGAAGATCCACCCTCAAGACAGAAAAAGTCAGTGGTGTACAGCATGATAGGACTCAGTTGTCTTAAAAACTTCCAGAATCTTTTAGAAATTGATTTCCATGTCGAATTTTCCAGCATCGATCTTGCCGTTCTATCCTCTCACACAAGATAAAAACTCCATGAATTCATCTGGCCAAATATTTCTTAGGTGTTGTTGTTTCCCATGAGAAATGTTCTTGTGGTTTATTTTTTCATGAAGTTTTTCTCTAACAGTGAAACAACGGACAATCTTGATTTTTGAAGAAAATGCAGTAGGCAACTGCTTCCATGTGAAAACATCGTGCAATCTCTTAAACTGTGTTATTCAGTGGGTAGTATGAGCCCTGATATGAGTTACCTCTTCCAGCCTTGTTCTATATCAGTATTAAAATAGACTGTAGCTTGTATAGTGAACTTGCTAGACCTCAAGATACATTGATTTCTGTCTCTCATGAAACAGTTGAATTTTTTGAAATGGGTTGGAATTTATACTGTTATGTTATGTATGATATGATATAGCTTGGCACTCCAAGATATTGAAAGATAGTGATTTTTATCTCAGCGGAAACAGTGGAATGCTATGAGATGTATACACAGTTGTTTATTTTATTAGCTTGACTACCCATGATAAATATTGAATGAAATCTCCAGTGAAACAGAGGAACATTTTGAAATGTTAGGAAAGAAAAGGATGGGAAAATATACTATTAAGTAGTTTATTAGTTTATGTGACATTTTGATTTCTGTCTTGGCTAAATCAAAGGAATTTATAAGATTATTTGTTGGAAAATACACCATTATGTATTTTATTTGCTTGGCCCGTGGATAGAAATTGACTTGTGTTATGTAAAATGGAGGAACATTATGAAATTATTGGAAAGAAGTGTATTGGAAAATACACTTTATGCATATTACTAGCTTGCGAGAGATGTTGGTTTCTCATCTCCAGTGAAACAGAGAGACGTTATGAGAATAAGGACAGCCAACAGCTGTCATACCAGTATGGCACCATCGTCCGGACCCGACGTGAGGACATATTGGCCAATCAGCTGTTTGGCGTTGGTATTCTGGCACTTTCCCAACCAGGGCCAGGTGGAGCTTGCAACCCTCAGACCCCAGTTAGATTTTTAGTGGACACTTCCAGTGTGTGCAAGATTGTGGTATCCAATGATCTTTGCACCTCCTTGAGTCCCCTCAGTGGTCGAGTGTATGCTGTGTCCTCAGTCACCACCGGATGTTCACAGTCATTTAAGGTAAGCATATTGTATCCAAGTGCATGTCAGCATCACTCAGCAGTCAAAGTTGGAACAGTGAAAACAAAAATGTGTTTGACTCAACTGTGAAATTTGATACAGTTTCATATGTCTCTGTAGTCAAAGTTGGGACAGCATAAAAGTGTCATTACGTAATACTAGTTTAGTTTGCCCAGTTGTCACAGATGTAACATTATATTTTGCCAAAGGCAATTTCTAAAGGTCAAAATAATGCTCTATAACATAGTGTGTTGGTAGGTCCATGCTGTGAATGTTGTTTTGGCTTTATTGGTTGTGTAAGCATTGCTTTGATAAGAAAAAGAAATTTTTGTTGTAAAAAAAAAAGAAAAAAAGAATTCTGGCAAAACAAAAAAAAAAAAAGTTCTGGCCTTCAGCAAGTTCATTTCCCCTGGCCCAGGTGGCAAAGAACTTCCAAGCCCAGGAAGTGACCCCTGCAGATGTGAGGTACTACTGTGCTACAGATTTGACCCCGTACTTGCCCCCTGTCACTGTGCCACTGGAGAACCAGGATCCAACCATCGGCTCTAATTTCCCACCTGACCTGGCCAATGTGAACTGTTCCAGCAGTTGTGCGAACACGGTAAACTTTGTACCTCTTGAGATTGTGTGCACTTTCTTTCTTTCTGTCTTTCTTCTTGTCTTTCTTTCTATATTTTTTCTGTCTGTCTCTCTGTCTTTTTATCTTTCATTCTTTTTTTTCTTTCCATATTCTTTTTTCTTTCTTCCTTGCTAGGTCCAGAATGTTATAGTTGTCATTTTTCTTTCTCTCTCTGCCCAAGATAAATACATTTTTTTAAACAGAAGGAACATTTTTATTTCCCATGGCATGTCCCAACAAAGAGCTATTTTTTCCATTTTCTTTTAGTCAGCTAAACTATGTCCTCTTGTCAAGTACAAGAGGTAGGCTACAAACATTGTAGGGAATGAGAAAATAGTCATTCTTCCTGTTATTTCAAACAAGTGAAGCAAAAGAGTATGACATTATCATGATGAGAAAAAAATGCTCTCATTAACTTGTGAACTTTTTGGAATTTTCCATTACTGCTGTCTCAAATCACAAGAAAAAAAGTTTTTTTTCCTGCTTTACAGTGCTTGTATTATATGTTTTGTACCTTGCAAAAAGAAGTATTTGGCCAAAAGGGTCAAATAACTCACTATAATTTCCTCTGGCCAGACTTGCTGGGGCTACAACACAGGCAGAGGAACAGAGGCTAGCCCGCCTTTGCCCCCATCTTGTTCCTGGGACAATGGATTCTCGGCTCCCAGGATCCCAGGCTTTGCTGGAACAACTTGTGAAAATGTGGTCCTAGAAGTCAGGTGAGTCTAATTTTGTAAGACCCAGATCCATTTGTAACTTGCTTGTCATGACTATTTATAGATTTGCAACCACTGGGAGTCTGGCAATTGTCAGGGGTTGATCAAAATGTGTAACACAACAAGTTTTTGTACCAAATAAATGCAATTTTATATCATAATCCATAAAAACAGCAGTTTTAGTCATTCTTAATTTTGTTATTTTCCAAAGAAAACCAAAATTTGTATGCAAGCAGAAATATTTTTCCATTTCAGTTTTCGTATCACTAATTACAAATTCTGGATCCAGATCAGTTATAACAACCCATGTTAATTAATATTACAAAAAATGCTATTATTATTTTATCATTTGGACTAAAAATGTTCTGACTGCCCGGTTACTTGTGACTCACCCTGTATAAAAAGCAAGTCTTTGAGCATATTGGCCCATTGACACTGTTAAGGTGAAGAAAATCAATCACATGGATTATATGCATGTCTAATATCTATAACTGGTGGATGAACTCAATATGGTTAATCAGAGTGGATCATTCATCATTCAGTGGGTCCAGTACGTGAGGAGCGCTGGCAAGCCCCTCACAGTGGAGACGGTGCTCCGGCACGACGCACCAAGGCACTGGAGAGGCTGGTCAGGAGATACGTAGCGGCAACGTATCCCAAACTGACATCGGACTGAACCCGGGCCGA
>JBCEWB010049176.1:0-14245 GCA_039654565.1 Peronia peronii | reverse complement strand
TTTTTTTACCAGCCAAATGTGAATTAGATGAGTAATCAGTAATCATAGTTTGTTATTTATTTTAGTCATATTTCATGCACTGAGAATTTGCTTTGAATTAGATCACAAAAAAAAGTATAATGCAGATTTAGGGCAACAAGACATGTCAATCTTAAATTCAGGATAGATTGATTGATTATCATTTAAATTTTAGGCAGAATGATGGTTCGCATAGGAGTGATTGGAGCTGGAGCTGTTGGCTTGTCTGCAGCCATCAATGTACAGAGACTGATGCCTGATGCAGTAGTGACTGTCATCGCTGACAAGTTTGGGAAGGACACAACAAGTAATGGAGCGGGTGGATTGTTTAGACCTTATTTGCCACATTTTGCTGCCATGGATCAACAATTGGTCAGGTAGTCAACACCAAATCATTAAAATGGGAACATATACTGTCTATATTATAAATCTGCAACAAAACCCACAAAAGGCTCACTTGAAAACTGATAAATGCATCTATCTGAAATTTGGGACACAGAATTGTTGCATAAAGATCTGTGTTTCTACTTACATAAAACCAAAAAAAGTTTACTATGTTTGACATTATTCTAGAAAGGCGAATAATAATTGAATTGTAAACTAGTGAGAGTGTTTGATCTGAATTGTACATTCGATAGAATAATGCATTCAAAACACCAAATGCATTTTCTTTGAGTAACATTCAGTTTAATCATCCAAAATACCAACATCGAGTATGATCGAGGTGCACATGTTTGCCATACACTTTAAGTCGCAGTGCAGTAGATCTGTTAGGTTCATCTATTGAAAATCTCTGACAAAGGCTGTGGGTTCTCTTCTGATTTTCACCCCCAAAATCTTCTTTCGTGCCAATGCCTCATTCAGAACTAATGATTATGAACCCATCATAATTTATTCAAAAACATTTTCGTATTAAGATCCTTCATATTACAAGACAGAACAGTTGTATATCTATAGATTTGAAAAATTCCAGTTTGTATGGTGCATATCGCACAGTTACCTTCCTACATAAATAGAAGTAATCATTTTTCAGTCTGGACATGTTGAAGTTCTGTTCCACATCTGGTCCTCAAGAATTACATTCCAGTGATGACTGTAATTGCACAAGTACCACTCCATGCTCCCATGTGTGCCATTCCATATAAATCAGCTCTGCTATAAGAATGGGTGAGGGTTTGAATTTGACTAGAATTTATAATTGCCAATTTCTCAAGATAGGTAAGAAATCTGGATGATTTGTCCAAACTCATCATGTATACAAGTCATGAATGGAAAAAAATAAAAAAGAAATAAAAACAAGAGGGGAAAAAGACTGAGCATATTTATTGAAATATTTTAACTGTAAAATAAAAATATTACCCATAGTGGGCCACAGTGTGTATTTCGACATGTATTTATATATGTCCTTTTTGATAGTTTCCCTTTTCAATCTTTGATCCCCAATTTTTACTACATGCCTTTTGACTCGTAAATGTATTCTTCTATGCTGGGCTTGCACAATCTGTTCTAAGATCTAATCCTGACTTTGTACCCTTGCCGTTGGGGCTTGGAAAAAGTTGTATTATACTGGCATCAATATGGCATTATTCTCTGCACATCCCTTGAATAACTTTTTTTTTTTAACCTGTAAATGTATTCAGCCACACTTGACCTGACGAGCTGTTTAATTCCAACACAGCAAACAAACAATCACTTGAGTGTCAGTCGTTCACAGATCTATGACTTGCTAAGCCCAAGGCAAATATTTAGTATAAACAAATCTGCCAAGATCAATAAATCCTACTGGTTATCTGTGGATGTTGAATAGGTTGTAGATTTCCTGACTCCAAGATGATTCAGGTTTGGGTAGCTCTTTGTCTCGAAGGCCTGCTTTATTTTGCCAACTGTCCCTCTCTCTGTTAACCCTTTTGCTGCCATGGCCATATGCCTCACCCATCTTAAGACTACTATGATAAATTACATATCATAACTGAACTGCCATAGGGTTTATGAGACAGTGTGAAAAGAACATAGATAAAGTCATTTTGATTTGTATAATTATATATAATATCACATAATATATTATCAAACAACAAATGATAACATGTAAACTTATATACTTTTCTAAAAGATTATTATGTACACTTTTGGAATCAAAGACGTTCTTGGTGAAAAGCAATTCCTGTTATTACCTAAATTTCTATAATTATGAATAATAAAGAAACTGAAAATATTGAAACAACTGGGATCAACATTTCAGCCATGTGTTAGTCTTCGTTCAGAATGGAAGGGTTGATTTATCAGCCCTGTGATAGTTTTTGTACATAGGGGAAGGGCTGAAAAATCGCTCCCAGGAGCAGTGAAAGAGTTAAAAATGGAGTTTTTGGATTCAGCTGTTCTCATCCTTTACAATTTCTTCCCAAGACTGTGGGTTGTTGCAATCTACATGTAACAGTGTCTGAGGTTGAGAGGGGATTTGCTGAGGAATACAGAGCTGTCATTAAAGAAGTCTCGGAAATGGCTAGTTTAAACTTATTCACATCAAATATTAGGCATACAAAGTGTTGTTAAAACTGCAATGAAATCCTCTTGATTCTAGCTCATGGAAACGCCATTACAAGTTTGAATCAGCAGAAATTTGAATTGCTAATTTATCATATCATAGTTGATTTAAAATAATTGAACAGTGACTTACTATTCGCATTACTTACATGTGTATTTGAAACTTTCAGAAATAGATAGGTCCATTTCTGATTATTTCATCACTTCTCAAACATAAGGACTTTGTTTTCACTGTATAGAATGTCATATTTTGTAGCGCTAGTCAGTTGATGAGTATGTGAGGCAACCGGTTCGGGAGGTTTCAGTGTTGACGGAAAGAGGAAATGAAAAGGTGCCATATTTTCATTGGGAATGCACCAGTAAACCTATGTGCTGCAAGGGTTAAAAGATTTTATTGCCTCTACTACTGAGGGCCTAAGGCATAAGTGGAAATCATGAGTGGTGTCATACTATTCAGTAATTTTGATACTGAATTTGCTGCCAATGATTCTATCTTGCGCAGAGCGCTGATTGTTCGGTTTATGATTTATTGCCTGATCCCTCCCGTAGTTCTTGCCATATTTGCATTTCACTGTGGTTGTTACTTGAAAGAAACACCTGGGGCAGACACATGACATGAGAGAAACCTGATGTTGAATGAATTGTGGGTTTTGTGATGGGTCAAATGGTCGAGTAGAAAGGGTCAGTAATGAAGAGATGAACATAGCAAGATGGAAGTGTTGAAAATATGAAAGACTGAGCAAAGAAAGCTTCAGAGGAGAAGGGGGGATACTATTCTGTGAATTTATCTTCTGTGATATTTAACACTGGAAGTATCAGAATGTCAGGGTTTCTGTGATAACCTCACTGCTCATATTCAGGGAATGGCACTCTATGCTTTAAGGTGGCATGAAGTGGGTTCTGTGTTATATTTGACTATGCACTGTTTGAAAGGAAATTCCAAAGCAAAATATGATGGGCTGAGCAAATCTTTGACGGGATTGGCCCCTTGACTCTTCTAGGGTGAAACAAAGTCGGCATTTGAATAGCTCAGTGCATATGTAGTTTTGTTTCGAAAGGCCCGGTTATTGATTTGTCACAGTGGGTGGCTGAGAGACAAGAATTGTGTAACTGGCAGACACATGACTAGGTAATATTTCTAATAGGCCAGATTTGCATGCACTAATGGTGTAGTCTCCTACCTTGTAGCATGGCATCTGATTAGATTAATGTGGACATTAACTGCACATAGACAAAACATATTTAACTGTTTGAAGTTACTTTAACATTTTTTTTTTTTTCCTTTCCTCTTTACCTGGGGTCAGGAAATCTTGTCACATGAGAAGAGAATGGTAGTAGTGTAAGCTGCGGTCGAGCAGATGCATATTTTGTGTGCCAAGGACGGCAGAGTGTTGATCAAGTGTGATGAGATAGCATAGCAAATTCATTCATTTGTAATGAATATTTGCACAAGATATTTACACATATATATAATGCTAGGCACACATATATATAATGCTAGGCACACTACAGTCTCAATAGATTGAAAAATTGACCTAATTTCGCACTTCCACAATTTGCATCTGACAAAGATGATGTGTAGAAAAATAGGGACTTGTTCTTCAATTCACATTCTAGGGAACTTGAAATTATCTGTTTTAAAAAAATATGGACTCTTCTAGATTTAATGTTTAGTTATATACTGTCGCCTCTCTGTGATAGTGGCGTGACTTATGATAAAATGCAGCTGATTGTTCAAGGCATTCCTGTACGTAAACCCTATCTGATAAATTCATTAAAAAAATAAAAGCATCAATAGAATTATGTATTAATTCAGTAGACTCATAATGGCATAATTCATCAAATGATCTCTGCTATAAACATTCTTTTTCTCAATATCTCAAAAATGCAGGAAATAACTAAAGATGCCATTATTGTAGAGCAGTTCAATTCAAATTTCATGAGGCTTTCAGTCCACATAGGAGGCTTTTTCAGCTGTATTGTTTGTAGGGCAGTGATGATGTGTCAACCATATATGTGAGTGCTGTAGTATTTTGTTGCAGATTTAGAAACCACAGCTTTATCAACAGAAGTACACAGAATTTTTTTTTTTTTTTTTTGGATAGTAACACTCCTTATTGGCTTGTGTATATTAATTTTATACTACCCATTTCTATAATCAACAGGCAATGGTTAACAGATTCTTGGAATTTTTACAATGGCTTGGCAAACTCACCTTTGACTCAGGAAACTGGTCATACATTTGTCACAGGAACAGTGGCTTATACCACACCTCAGGTACAATTTATACATTTGTTGTAGTTATATGTCATATTGCCATGGGGTCTCTCAATAATGGCTCCAGCCAGTTGGACATGTTTTGAGAAAATGAACAAAAACTTTTTTGCACAAAGCGCCCTTGCAATGAAGGGATATACATTTATATGGCAAGTGACATTTAAATATTAAATTAAAGTTCAAACTAATGACTGTTAAATTAGATCATTTGTTTGTAGTTGTAATTGTGGTTACTGTCATAACTCAAAAGGTTACAAAAATGCTGACAAATTGTGGAATGATGATTACAGCAGATTATGAGTGATATATACAGTTCTAAGAGTAAATTGAAATATGTTCTACTAATTTATAAAGGGAACAGAAAATCAAATATATTTACTTATAATGAGGAGATCAAAAACTGAATGCCTTTTCTCCATGGATCTCTCTGGAAGTTTTATTTTGTTAAACTAATGGTTCTGTTAGTCTTGTTCTCTTTGACAATGACCAGACAAGACATTTTGGCTCATAACAAAAGTTCATTGAGCATCGATAGCAAAACAATTGAAAATAGAATAGAGATTATGATGTGAGGAATATGTAGCTGAACAGGGAATCTTGTTTTCCTTTTCTTTGAATAATGCTACCTTTAGTTATAAACAGTACAAGTCTTGGTATTATGCAGAATGTAAAAGGGATTTAAAAAAAAAAAAGATTTTAAATGCATTAAGAAACAATAACAAAACAAATGATATGCATGGCATGCATACTGGTAATATACAAACATTATATAAGGACTTCAAAAGCAAGTGGTGCTAACTACATGATACAAGTTTTTAGAAAATCAGAGTTTTTGATTGCTTCCGTCTTTTTTTTTTTGGTATCGATGAAGCTAGACATTAGGCATATTTTTATTTTATCTTATAGTTCTTTTTGTTGACGAATAAACTGAATAAGCACTGCTAAGCTCGCTGTGTAAATCTGATAGGATGCACGACATAAAAAGGACCCCTCCCCCCCCCCCAAAAAAAATCAACCTTGTACTATGCATTTCCACCCTCACATGCACCTTGATTCCAGGGCTTATGGTACATGCTAATTCCCATTTGTCTTCATTTACAGTGTACTAAGTATTATCCATCTGTTTTAGGATGAACAATACAAACTCTTAGCTGAGATGACCTATGACTTTCACCAGTTGTCGCCGGAAACAATCAGGAAAATGAATTTACAGAGATACCCGTAAGTTTCATGAGATCATGAACAATGTTTGGCACATTTGGTTTCAAAATGTTGGATGGAATGTGAAAGTTTTACCTTCTGATGTTAAAATATCATGAAATGAGTGCTTGTCCTCCCAATATCTGCAATATCATGTACAGAACTTATGACTTGGTAGTGAGAAAGATTGTAAAACAGAAAGATGTGACAAGAATGACCATAATTAGTTGTTTATCAGCGCACAGCAAAAACAGATGCCACTAGCATGCCTGAATGAATTGTCACATCTGCTTTCAGTAATGAAATAAAAGTTTGTTTATGAATTTTTGCGTTTCTATGGGTGGAGACTGGATCTGAGGAAAACTAAGATATTAACCTATGTCTTAGGCTTAAGGGAGGGTGCAGGTCCTGGGACTGATTTTTTAAATCTAGGGCTTTTTAAGCTCCAAATTTGGATTCGGATCATATTAGAGGAAAAGTGTGGAAGAAATTTTTATTTCGAATCTGGTGCCAAGACAATGCCGCCATCTTGGATTTTGCGTCTTGAACAATAGCCATTTTCAAAAGCTTAAGGTTCCTAGAACATTCAGTATAATCATTTGAAATTTGGCACAGTGATAGAATAGCTGTATGCATAAAACAATGTGCCTTTGCCTTCGTTATATGCATTACAATTTTTGTTATAAATTTTTTAAATATGTGGGGGTGACAGATCTATATTTTTCTCCATTTTTGGTTAACTATCCAATTTTTCTTACAAAGTATGACAAAATTTAGAAAAAGGAATGCATATTATTGAAACACATTATATGGAGAATATGTATTAAAAATTTGAAGTCAATTGGTTCAGAAATAAAAAAGCCTTTGGGAAAAAAGTGAAGCTAACGTATATTTTGAGAAAATCACAACTGAATTTTCATAACCCTTGTATACAGTCTTTTAGTGGTGCCACGTTGGTGCCGTTTTGGAGCATAAAATAGATGTTTCTGGCTCCAACCATACTTTTCTCTTATCAGAAGAGGTCAAAGTGTCTAAAAATAGCAAAAGCCGGATTTTGATATTTTGATCATAGAACCCCATTTTCAGGATCCATATCCCCCCTTAATTCAAAGTGGAAGGAATAACATATAACAACAGCAGGAAGAGTCTGTCAACAGGCACGTTACTCACTGGAAACTGACAGACTGGCCACAAAATTAGTTGGTTCAAACATTAATAGGTTGTGTTTTTACAGTTATATCACACAGTTCCATTCATAAACCAGGACAATCATTTTAAAGATGTTAATTCTGTGATATTGTTTGTGTTCATTGTGATTGAAGTAATAGTTTCTAGAAATAGATTGAGTTATAAGATTTCTTTTTTTTTATTTAGTTCAATAGTTGTTGCAGATTCAGCATTATGATACACATTTTTCACACTATGGTAACAAAATCTAAATGCTCCTCCTGAAGAAGAAACTGTGAATCTAATCTGTTGTCTGTGTACATCAGATTCTCTTTCTTGTATGTAGCTGTTTGAATATGTCTGAATAATTTTTATGAAAAATTTTGTAGGGTCATAAATAAGATTTTGTTCTCTTATTTGACCAGATACTGTTACTCCTTTACCACAGTCATCACCCAGAGTGATGTATACTTGGACTGGCTGATGAAGCAGTAAGTACAACATTCTACATCAGAATGCAGTGTTCATTTATGAAAAGTGTGTGTGCAAATGCTAGAAAATGAGAGGATGAAATGAGCAGGTTCATGTCCTTAATAACATGTGTCTCTTGGCCAGTCAGAGTGAGTCATAAGTCACTGGACTCAAACAGAGAGAAATAAGGGATTCAGTGTGATGAAGGCAGTCTGATACAGACATTTTTATGTGACAGAAATTGAAAGAACCTTCCTCTCTGAATTTGAGGAGCAGATTTGAAGTAATATCAGGACGTTATGAGGTGAATATATAGATTTATTAATCTGTTCATTTTTACCAGTTTTTCTCCTGATTTTAGGTGGTCCTGAGGAGACATGCTTGTCTCTTCTATTTGCAATATCCATGGCTTCAGTCAAACTGACCACATGAAAGTGTATGAATTAAGATTTTAAGTGATAAAGTAACTAAATTTCGTGGAAAATCTACATGTGACTCATTTGACTGACTGTGAAACGTATGCGATATCTGGAAATGCTAGATCAAAGGAAAAATTTATCAAGTTTTTCCTATGTGACAAATTACAGTCATGTCCACTTAAATCGAATTTGCCAGGACCGCCCTAATGGTTTCGATTTATGAGAGTTCGTCTTCCAGTTTTTTTGACAAGGGAAACAACTCTCGAATGACCTATGGGGCAAAAAAAGAAGAGGAGGCTGCTGCTTTTTCCACATGTTCCCAATCTTTTAATATCGTCGTCAGTATTTCTGGGGAATGCCATACTTTTCAGCTATGGACATCCATCGATTTCCTGCAGCATTTTCATTTTCGACTCAATGGAAAGAGCCGTCATCTTTCTCTTCAATGGGTTAGATGAAGCCATCATGTAGATCTAGTCTATAAAATAAAGCTAGTCAACTGCAGGCGAAATGCGAGCATGATGTAGAAACAGACTAGACCTCTACATGGTGCAAGAACTAAGTAGACAGTGATTGTAACACAAGTGCAATGCTTTATAGGGTTGCCCACACACGAAGCATCATAATAGTACAGTACACGCACATGTTTGACTGTGTCTACCTGTACTGTAGGCTATGCGAGGATGCTTGATTATTGATCGATTGCTCGGATCGCTGCTCCTCGAATGCTACCTCTCTCCTCCCCACCTCCCCCCGCCTTCCCCAACCACAACACATAGGCCCAATTAACGCCCCAGCATGGGGCACATTCACAATACATGTATGCAAATTAATTGCCTAATCCCTCTCGCCCCATCCACGATGCTGTTTCCTTTGTTTTCCACATTGGATGGCAACCACGTGGTGAGAACAAAAGCCGATTTTTACCTTTGTGGCAGCACTGACCGGTTCGATTTAAGGGAAACACACGGCAGTGGCTTTGATTTATGCGAGAGGCATTTAATGGGCACAAAGAGGACAAAAAAATCTTTTGTTTCATTTTTATTCGAATTATCAGAAATTCGCATTATCAGAGTTTGGTTTGAGTGGACTCGACTGTAATTTGAACAGTGTGAACCTGTGTAAGTTCGGCCAAAACTATGTTTATTGAGATCTATATCTTAAACTTGATTGTGTCTCTTTCCTGTTAGAACACAGGGGAAAGTAATAGTGTCTGTTGACCCTTTGTGCTGTAACAATTATATACTTCATTGTTTGTTCTTTGTTGACATACAAGCTTTGACAAATATGGTTAAATATTAGCAGAGAGAACACATATGTAATGTTGTCAGATCACATGCCCAGTCAGTTGTCTCAAAGATATATAATGCCTTAACCTGAAATACATTAGAAAGTCATCTTCTTCATTAATTCCTTTTTAGCTATAGTAGTCAAACCTAAACTCATCAGATTCTTTATGATTCATCATGAATATGTCCCTAGTAAATTTTGCAGTTTCATGAAATATTTGAACTTAGTTAACGATGTAGATAAATTCAGGTTTCAGGAAATTTCTGAAAGTCATGCTTATGTAGTTAAAGGAGAATTGCTTCCTGTTTGATGAAACTGTTCTTCAGAAAATTATTTATGCACTTAAGTTGAGGATTCTCATCTTGCCACTATTCACTGTTCTATTCCCAGCTGTGGTGACATTTATAAATCTTCTGCTCAAAGAAGAATATTGGGTCAGCCATGCCCAGCCAAGAATCAGAGCTATCATAAATGTGCAGAATCAAAAGAACAGTGCTTTGAAAATATTCCCTTTGATATATCTGGAAACAGATTTCTTATTTTCTGTTTGAAAGGAAGCAAACTTAAAAAAAATAATTTTTTTTGTCAACCATTGGATGGTTTTGTAAATTTCAACAGACTCCGAGAGGCAGGCGGCAGGATTGAACACAAGACTGTCCAGTCACTCTGTGATGTGAGTGAATCAAGCATAACTATGTCAGTTTTGACTCAATGTGATTGAATAGAACAAAAAATAATATTGTGTGGTCTCCTTTGTTTTTTGAGAGCCACAAAAGATAGTAAATCTCATGCTTCTGAGCCTAATCACAAAACATTTTACTCTTTATTTGATAACTAAAGGGAAAAGTTGTAGGATGATGTGATGAAGTTTGACTATGATTCTGAATGCATAAGATACTCTCATTTCTCTTGTTTTGGTTGGTTGATAAATTGGCATTATGTCTCTTTCAGTTGCCTTACTTGGCTGTTGCTGTAGTGCATGAGATTATTGCGCATTACAGTTTAAAAAAAATAGAATTAGCAGAATTGTCAAGACTTACGTTTTTCAACATTTTTTTCCCCCCATATACTCACTATAATGTCAGTTTAGTACAGTTGGGTCTCCTTGTATTTGACTTTATGTGTGATTTCGCACACTTTAATGTCCTGTAATGTGAATGTGTCTTTCATATAATATATAGATTGTATCTCACCAACTGTGAATGGAATTTCCTTTTGAGGACAAATAAAATTTATTTTATCTGATCTTATTTTGCACTTTCGGACTCTTTAACATGTACTCATTTCTGTTCATAGCTCTATGGTGAATATGATGTTGTGGTCAATTGCTGTGGTTTGGGAGCTGACAAATTGCTCAAGGACAAAACAATGTATCCAGTCAGAGGACATTTAGTGCAGGTAATTTCATTTTGTTTGTGGATATGTTTTTACGGTGTGTCATATGACATGTGAAATGATACAGATTGTCAGTCCTGTCGCAGATGGATAAACACGGGAAATTTAATTTTATTTTCAAAACAGAGCCAGTTGAAAAGTAAGGTGATATGCAACATCTATTGTAACTTGCTTATTTCTGTATTGATTGTCAAAGTTTGCATTAATGGATTTTTTAGCAAAATTGTTTGCACATAGTAAAGATCTAACTACAAGTCATGAAGAAATGACCAAAAGGGAAAATCTAAATTTTGATGTGTTGGACCCTGTGTTACAGAATTGATGAGATGTCAAAGAGAGGTTTCATTGAGAAAATTAGATTTTACTGACCAGTCGGTTACAGGAGTTAGCTGTGAAGTGAATATCTCAGCACAAAAGAGCTGTTGCTAAATACACTTTTTCAACAAATAAAATATGCCCATATCCATTGACAGAAATAGTTTGGTACACAAATAAATTTGATTTGAGTTACTTCATCTGATCAGGTGATATTTTCAGTATTTAAAACAAAAATGATAAACTATAGAAATAAAGTCGTTTTGTCTTCTTTGTCTGGTTGTCAGTTTATACCTGGTTTGTCACAAGTGTTGGTAATGATGTCCATGTAAGTGAAGGATTTTTTTTTTTTTTGTAGTATTGATTGGTGAGAAAATTATAGTCGGTGGATTGGGGTTTAGACCAATGTATTTCTTTCCTCATATATCTCAAGTGTTTGTTGTTTGCCTTATTTGAACTGAACATTTGAAGAATTTTTGTGTGTTTTTGAACAGGATTACTTTTTTGTTTGCAAATGCATTGTGTACGAGGTAGGATATCACACTGTCAATATATGCTGTTTAAATATTATTTGAGGAAAATGTAAACATGCACTATCGAACAGGTATGAAAACATATTCTGATGTACGTTCAGCAATATTTTACTGATCTGACTCCATTTATTAGGGTCGTCATCAACAAAAGAGCTTCCTGTTTTATCTAATCAGCTTTAAATTTTCATGATTTTCAAAGAACATCAAGATACATGTTTGTGTGTCATATAGATTATTAGTTTCAGAGAATGAATATTGTTTGTCAGCAGTTATTATAATCTCATTCGATGGTTATGCCAGTAGTTATGAATAGACAATCTCTTTTATCTTGGTAAGTGTTTTTGTGTATAAAACTACTTAAAATATCAGGGTAGCAACATCATTTTATCATATTTTTTTTTTCATACTTTTATACTATTCACAGGTCCACGCACCATGGATAAAAAACTTCTTTCTTTCAGAGGATGACATTTATTTTATTCCACAGTAAGTGTGTAGCTCATGCAACTTGAGTGTTCTTTTTTTTTTTTCTTTTGTTTTATTTTTTGACAAGATAATATGACACATGTCATATATCTTCATTTTGAGAGAAAACAGAAATAAAGAAACAAGAAGGAACTATTATAAAATGTAACATAAATGTATTTACACAAATAGATACAATCTCCAGCTTCTCTCTCCTCCACCCCCTTCCTCCCTCCTTCCTATCCCTCTCCCGCCAGCTGTGAAATTGATTTCATTTATTTATTCAATTCTTTGTGGTCCAGGACTGAGTCAAAATATTGATGTATTTGTTTTGTTTTGTTTTGTTTTTTCCTCCAGGACATTTCCAGAAAAAGTTATGATATTAAACCTATGTTTTTAATTCACTGTTCCTGTTTCATTGATGGAGAATATATATTTTTTTCACTCTCACCAGTAATAATAAACTACACATTGGTGGTGTCAGGCAGAAGGGCAATTGGAGCATGACCCCTGATCCCAAGACAAGGCATCACATTCTGTCCAGGGCAGAGGAGCTGTTTCCTCAACTCAAGGTAAGTACTGAAACCTATTGCGTAAACTTTCACTGTGGAGATTGTATTGTCATTACTTTAATTATTCTCCTTTGGTAGAGACAGTTGGTACTGAATCAACTTAGTATAGCAGGAAAGGACCCACTTTTACACTTTTCGTTTTTCTGATTACTTTTCTGCTCACTTGTTCTGTACTTCATTTTTAGCTCTCTTCTATGCAATACAGGAATGCTGAAGCATTGTCTCAGTTCTGAAAGATGTTTGTAGATGTATTGAGCTTTGTTATTCACCCAATGCCCTGCGCATTAGTATAATCATAAATGTAGATGCCATGGCCATGGAGATGAAAGTAGATTTTTTCTTTTTTTTTTAACTTTACGTGCTTTGTTTCTGTCAAATTGGCAGGGTGCTAAAGTTCTTGGAGAATGGATTGGTCTGCGACCAGGACGAAACAAGGTCAGATGCGAATCTGAAATTGTGAATTGTGAAGGGAAGAGCAAATTACGGGTAAGATTTTGTGTTTCTTTGAGAAATTCTTTAAGGTAAATGAAAGGTTGAATTAGCATAGCGCATCATTTTGTACTGAAACAAATCTAACAGACTGTTAAGTTAAAACATCATTGCAGATTGTGGATTGTAAAATTTATACTTGATTTGTTTCAAAAAGGATTGCAACATGCCTTAGTCCATGCAGTTGTCTATGAAGTGTTAAATATAGACAGAGCTCTCAAGCCAATGTAAATCATGCTTTGTTACAGAATTTCTCTGAAAAGGTTGAAAATTTTGTTAATGTAGTTACTTTTACTTCTGACCTGTTTTTATTCAAAAGGTAATTAATTGAAAACAGTTATGCATGTTGTGAGGTGAAATGTGAATTTGCTTGATATCTCAGCTCGTGTTTTGCTCAGCTACAAGATCATAATTAAATGAATTTTTGTCCCGATGATTACATTGTTTTAATACAACACATCAGTATTGGATAACAGTGAACATCTGGATCACTGATAAACTAGTGTTTTCAGTAACAGAATACATCATCATACCAGAGTGTATTATGTGTGTCAAATACAATAGGTAGGCACCAAAATCTAACTTTTTTATGTGATCTCAACTCATTCCTTATTGAAATTTGTGATAGTTTTTATGGCGTAATGTAGGTCTGACATAACTAAATAGAACGTGAATGTGTTCAAAACTTCTGTTTCAGGTTGTGCACAATTATGGCCATGGGGGACATGGGATCACGCTCAGCTGGGGATCAGGGATTACAACAGCCAAGATGGTGCAGGAGTTCGTGCATGGAATTAAGTCTCGACTGTGATTTTTTATTTCCAAAGCAGCTATTGTCCTCAGGTGCATTCAGTTTTTTAACCCTCTTATTCTTAAATTAAATTTGAAGTTGTCTTTTTTTTTTTTTTAAATTTAAATGAATTGCATTTGTAAAAGTTTAAGGTTTTATCAGGGGTATAGTAGTTTAGCTGTGAAGCTTATCTTTTGTAAGTGTTTTATTACAAAAGATGTTAGTACAGTGGTCTCCACCTAAGAACCCTCCGCCTAAGAGCCCGGTCTGCCTAAGAACCCGCCTCTGCTGCGAAACGGAATT
>JBCEWB010049165.1:0-14247 GCA_039654565.1 Peronia peronii | reverse complement strand
TATCTATCTATCTATCTATCTATCTATCTATCTATCTATCTATCTATCTATCTATCTATCTATCTATCTGTTTATCTAAGAGGCTTTAGAGAGAACGAAATCGATCCATCAAGTTCTCTGTTTCAAACTCTCAACTGTTAAGCTGAGGGCACCTGACAAAGGACGAAACCCAGCTATCTAGTTATAACAGGGACAATTCTGATTGGAGAGCAGCACAGTTCGATTTTGCAAGGCCTCTTGGGATTTAAGCCCATAGCATTGGACAAGTTATAAACTGATGGGCTAGCTGTTAATAGATACAAAAGTGTACAAGCCTCGCTCAAGAGTGAGTCAACTTTGTAATGGGTAGACCTACGATTGTGTCACAGCCTCGTAATTATGACTGGGTTGAGATCCTTGCTTATGTCCACGAATGACTAGAAGATTAAGATAATATTAAATACTACTATACTACTACTACTACTACTACTACTACTACTACTACTACTACTACTACTGCTACTACTACAACTATTATTACTACTACTACAACTACTACTACTAATCATAATAACATTTACATACCACTTATTCATTCCAATTAAACTCTAAGCATTTTACAATCTATTATTATCCTCAACTGACCCAATGAAGACACTCACAAACTCTTTCCACTTGCTGGAAAGTATACAAACCGGCTGTTTAATAGCTGTTCAAATCCTTAACAGTCCAACAAATGACATCGTCAGTCGAGTACCCATTTTAACCTGTAAATTGTCTTTCTCCAGGAGAAAATGTCGAGGCCTGTGAAGGATTCATGCATCTGGCTTCTATTGAGTCTCATGCGAGCTGTTTTCTGAAATGTCCCGTATGTAAAGTGATGGATAAAGATGGAAAGAAACATGTTTCTTTTCCAAATATAGAGTGTCCCCCAAAATGGAGAGACAGTGTTGTAGGAAGTCCTCTTTCTACATATGGTATTTAACCAGTAATCTTATTTCTCAGTCAATAAACAATGCATTGTTTTCTGTGATTTAAAGAGTGAGTAGATTTCGGGGAGGACACCCTGGACATTGTAGCTCTTTTCACTTATCTCCTCTCCGTTTTCGTTTCCTTAATTTTACCAGCCGTTAACAATTAATTAATAACAGCATTTATTCACATGCTCTCCAATCACAAAATTAGCACAGAAATGAGGACAAAAAATTTTCCTCAAATTTCTAATGCAGCAAATGGTTAGACGTCTGCTCAGGCGATGACGTCGCGGCTTCGAATCATACAGGGGGATGGGATTTTTTTTTTTTTCAGTGACTCAACCGTCTCATGGCTCTTGAATTAGGAAGTCTGACGTAAAGCCTTCTCAGATACGGGTGAATATAACGGAGGTCCCATGTGTCCGATTTGCACATTAAAGAACAGAAATAGAGTTTCAGAAGACGCCTCTGTGTGGGCAAAAATTCCAAAATTCCAAAATTTCTATTCTCAGAAATAAAATTTCTCCGGAGCAAAATAGTACGCGCCTAAAGACTACCTACGTGAAAAAAAAAAAATAATGAAAATAAAAAGTTTTTTAAAAAATTAAAATGAGAACACCACAAGCAATGCAGTTTGATTTCGTACGAGAAAATAACAAATAGTTCATTAGACAGTTAATTTCTGTCTTCACTGGAGAATTTTTCTTTCCATGGATAGAACTTGTAACTGAGTGTAACCAAAGTTTGGTATATTAAAACAAACAAACAAACAAAAACCTCAAAATAAATCAGTCCTGATAATTCTTTCTTCGACGCGTATCAGCGGTGTCTAAAATCATTTGGCCACAAATCTAAGACATTCATTGCAAGTTGGACTAGTCACAATTTACCATCGACAACGTGAAATAAATTATGAAATTGTTGCTTCAATATTGGCATGGCAAACAAGAACATAAATTGGTTGTCTGACAGAATGGCACCTATGCTTCCTGAATCAATGTGAGATACTTGCTAAATATATTCAAATGATGTCATAATATATAACCGACAATGTTAACTTTCTTTTACCCAGAAACGCGGTAAATGTATTTGACCTGTCCCAGGGAGCAACCAAACAATGTCACTTCATTGTGCACAGTTATGTCCAGATAGTGGACAGTGAGTTTTCATTTTGAACTCCACATCCAATGTAGTATTTAATTCTGACATTGCCAGGACAAAAAAGCACTCGAATTTTGAAGAATTATTTCTTACAGTCTTGGCTCCAACAACATTTGTTTACGGGGAACAGAAAAAATATCAGGAATTGTCCAAATGCTTTGCTGTAAACAGCTGTTAAAAGCATTGATTATAAAGAAGAAAAGACTATAGTGTGAATTTAAAGATGTCTGGCATGAATGAGTTAAAGAATATCACAATGGATTTTAAGATGACAGACGCATGTATCAGATGTGAGACCATAGACATAACAATATACTAGAAGCCGGGCGGCCTCTTTTTAGTTATTGGCGGCCATGACTTCCCAATAATAAAAGAAATGTTTTTGATTAAATTACGGGAAAATAAATAAATAAATAAATAAATGGTATCACCAACAATTGATACGAAAAGGAGACTGATGAAAGGCCTTCTGAAAATTTACCATTCAAGGCCTGATGGTAGTCAGTGAGTCAGTCGGAAGAAAGAAGGCAAGGAAATGAAAACATGGATGCTTTTAAACAAAAGAGGTAAAGAAGAAACAGGAGAAAGTTAATTTATTTGATTTGTAGAAAAAAAAAAACGCATCCTAAAGAAAAAAAAAAACCACACATTCAAAAAAAAAAAAAGGTGACCAGGATAAACAGAACAGAAAAGTCTGCTTGAGGAGCTAAAGCAGATGCATATTGTTCAGGTTGATAAGTTACAACGGAACTTCGACCTCGAGTCTCTACCACAGACTGAACATGAAATGAAAGCAAGTAATAACTTCACACAATATGTGCTATTATGATGATCTAACGTCCTTCGCCATCTCCTTGCATTTTTAGTGTCCAAGGTTATATGAGGGTGTACGCAAGCATTTACATCTACTACATCTAACACCAAAAGTAAATGGGATCTTGTTTGTTAATGTTAAACTATGTCTAGGTCCATCTTGTTCTCTTCCTCAGGGCACGTTTATACAGGAGCACCGCATTAATTGTTTTCTACTCATACATTTACAACTCAAATAAGTTGGTTTTCTTGCATTTCTTCTTTCAATCTTTTGTTTTAAATCATCCGCTTTCGACTGACTCACTGATTACCATCAGGCCTAATGTGTGGTAACTTTCACAGGGCCTTCCCTTAGTCTCCCTTTTCATATCAATCATACCATTTATTTATTTATTTACTTATTTATTTATTTATTTATTATTTTGCTGTAATTTAATCACAAACACTACTTTTATTATTCGGAGGGCGTCTAGGTTGAACAGGCTCTAAATGTTCTAAGTCTATCACTCATAGCTAATAGTTTTAGTCATAAATTTCCTCCCCACTCAGTGTTGTTTTTTTTTCTGTACGCGCTTACTTCCGTCTCTGCCTCTGAGCGCCGACGTTATATTCAAATTGGACCGGAAGTTCTGCCGTCGCTCCGGGTCTAGTTATAGTCTTATGTCTGTGTGTGAGACAGAGAATTACAATGGAGCAAGCCCACCTGGTCAACAAACATTAAAGTCACATGACAGCTTTGCTATGGAGCTGAGAACAGACAATCATACTGCAAAAACGATAACAGCGACGGAAGAATGCAGGCCTATGAAGAAACACTATCTCACGACTTTCTGCGGAGGCAGGGCACCACATTGTCAAGCTGATGATAATTTCACTGTATTTAACAACCCCAGTCATCTATTACTGTTCGTCGTTATCAGTGCTGAAACCAGTAGGTCGGCGTTATCGTTGCAGTTGTTGGTGGGCGGGTTTTTATTTTTGTTTCTGTTTTTGTTGTTGTAAATGGCTGCTACTGCTGTGCTAAGTTAGATTAGTTTAAGTTACCCACAACAGCCAGTCAAGAGCTGTGGGGATAACGCTGACAACACTCTATCTTCCCCCACTTGTCCGGGTCTTCTGCAAGTCTTAGTTGATGAAGAGAGAGAGAAAGAGTGAGAGGGAGAGAGAGAGAGAGAAAAAGAGACAGGGGATATTTTTTTCTTGTTATCTCCCATTATTTTTTTTCTGTCCTCCTCATTTCCTTCCTCCGTTTACCAGACCCTTCGATTTTGCGGCATGTTTGGTCTGTTTGAGTTTCCTCTGTTTCACTGTAGAAAAGAGATCGTCCTGCCTTACAGTCACTGCTAAAAAAAAAAGGGAACATTAACTTTTCAACTGTCAAAAACAATACACATTACATTTTGGCCAGGGAAGAACACAAACATTCAGAAGTAATTCCAATATTTTTATTTGGCGTTCAACAAATGACAAGGCGGTTATGAGAGAAAATCTCCTGACTAACGAGTCACTAAAGCTTTTGTCTGAAGAAGTCAGGCTTCAAAGGCAGAATGGCTTCTTCAAACTCTAGGATCACCTGTTCTCTTTCTACGTTCCTCTCCTTGTTTCCTGATTCCAGAACTTGTCCCAAAAAAGTCCATGTCAGTTCCCCGGCAGATAAGATTTTTCACAAGACATCGTTGTTGTATCTTAGAGCAAGATGGCGCCACTGGCAGAGATAGATTGAAGATGAAGGGGAAAACAAACGGAGCGGAGAGGATGGGGATGAAAACATGATAAATAAAACCACTGTCTTGTTTATTTCTTTTTTGCTGTCTTCTCCTCTGATGGGTGTGCAACGATTTTCTAGCAATGATCACAGGAGCCCTCCTGTCGTCTCCGGCCATTCACTAATGTGACCTGAATTGGTTGTATTTCTTCCCCTGTAATATTAACGTTTGTGTGCGTTTGATGGTAAGCTCAGGTCATGCACTAAATCTTTTCTTTAATATATATTTGCCTACTTTTGGATAGGTTACCTCCCTCTAGGTCCTGGACATTACTACCCTGGAATTACCCTCTTGATTCCTGGGGCAATGGGTAACTCATAAATACATCTTCTATCCTGTCCTCCCAGAATTGCCCGCTTTTTTCCCCTTACCATTGAAATATCAATATGACGAGAATCCTGCGGTGGCCAGGTCCTCCATCCGCCAAAACAAGATCCGAGTAGATCTGGCCAATCTGTCTCGTTGAAGTAATTTCAAACAAAGACTGTGTAACTATCGTAGCTTATGAAGTTTTCGGCTCAAGTCTCCTCCTCTGAAATAGTCCATGGATAATGACGGTAATCAGTTTATGTTCCTCCAGTTTGGTTACGGGAAACAGAGATGAACACATACAGCTCTGTTTACTGAGAGGGAAGTTTAAAAATAACATGACACTACCATGTTTCGAATCTTCCATGCCCCCACCCTATCACCAAGGATCTGTCCTAAAACAAAATTAAAACTATAATCAGTAACAATATTAATGCAGATACTAGTTCTAAAAATCAACACAATACCCACTACCATTTTCATTTAGCTTGATCATCATGCAATTTATACTTGATTTGTATAAAATGTCTTAAATTACAAGATAGAGATTGTGAAACGGGAGATAACTCAATGCATTGAAATATATTTACAACAGAATAGTAACATGAGGAATTAATAAGTCACAGACTTGATAAAATCCCAAAATGTCGAGTCTGTTTAGCTTTGCAACAGCGCAACAATAAAAATATAAAAGGTAATCGGGATATCAAAGGAAAGAAAATTGCTGTTACATGCTTCGTTGAAAAACTCTAAAAAACTGTGATACAAACGATACATTTTTTGAAAAAGATTTAAATCTGTTTTGATCCCCTTCCATTCAGTTTGGCGTCTAGAAAGAACATGCCATTTGATAGCTTAGGGTTAAACTGTGGCAAATTCAAATGTTATTAAAGTTTTGAGTGTAATCTTACTCTTTTACATCATGACAAGTTAGACCAACAAGCTCATTGAAAGCATTCTAACTAAGCCAGAGCCTGCTCGATGAAAGCACTCAATTTAATAGGGGGCTTAGCATTATTAAACTGCTCATGCTGTGTGATTGTTCCGTTTGTCAAGGTTTAGATTTTAAAGGTACTTTATCATGCACGCGGGCACACTGATCTCCATAGGTCACTTGTGTTTAACCTTGCATCGCCCATTGTTACAAAATATGAGTCATCTCTAATGCCAGGAAAAGAAAAGACAGAAATATATTACGTGCAAGTTTTACAGTTATTTGAGCATTAATTTGCTCCTCTACCCTGCATTCTGCAGATTGTTGGCTTTCATGGGGTGCTGGTTGCTGTTTTATATTGTATGAGGCAGCTGTCTAATATTGCCACATGTTACACAATGCGGTCAGACAAAGTTAGATTTTCTTTAAGCTTTGTTAGATTCAAACGATTTGTAGAAATTATCATTTGTTGTTAGCTATATATATATATTGCATTGCTGGATGGTGTAGAATATTGGTTGACTGACTTGAATTTAAGCTGCACGGAGAGATTTTGATGGCTGTTGTTATATATGATAACAGATCTTAGGTTCAGGGCCCGAGGTCAATTGAGGAAAAAACTTGGATAGATCTCTCGTAAAAACACCCTCTTTTATCTGTATCCCAAACTTTTCAAGTCTTCAAATGATGGTAGATCAACATTTAGTGGCAATGTGGCAGTGACCACACTGATGGATCCTTCAATAAAAACTCAAACCGAAATTCAGATCCATACTAAATCCTCTCTTTCTGACATGGAACAATGACAGTTGACTGACTCATTCACAGGCAGGGTTGGGTTAAATGTTTAATTGCGTTGCCATGGTAACAAATCTACCAGGTTAAACAGTACTCCCTCTCCGTACAGCTCTGAATGGAGTGTACCCCTGGGAGCGGGAGGGTTCAGGGCTCACCATTCTGGCCTGTATTACCAAGAATCAGGGGAATGTGTGTATCTTGTGTGTGTGTAAAGGGGGTGGGGAGGTGGAGTCAAAGCTGAGTTAGGCAGATCTATTTTCAACTATGCCATGCGTTTGGAATGAACTGCTCACAAAATCCGTGCTACTGTCGAACATAATAGAGGTTCCGTTCCAAAGTCATGCCTACACTGTCTTTGTACTTAACATTCTCAAATTTGAAATTAAACTTTAAAAATAGCTTACAGTTTTCAGTTGACAACTTTATCTCTTCCTTTATCTCTTGTGTCACTTCTTGATGGTACAGTCATCAGGATGACTTCATCTGTTAAGTAAACATCGTGCTACAGTATAAAACATTATCGAAATTTGATAACACCACGAAACAGCGTGTTATCGAACTGTGATAAAATTACAGTACAAAGCGTCATTGAAATTAATAAAACCACAATACGAACAAAGCATTATCAAAAATAAATAAAACTATAGTCCAAAGTGTCGTCGAGCTTTGATAAAATTACAGAACAAAGTGTTTTTGAAATTTGATAAAACCACAGTTCAAACTGTTATCGAATTTTGGTAAAACTATAGTACATACTCTTATTGATCTTTCATTAAACTGCAGTATTACGTTTCACCAAAATTTGATGGAACCGCAGTTGATTTTATCTAAATTTGATAAAACAACAGTCCAAAGTGCTATAAAGGTTTGATAAAACTTCGAAAAGGAATTTAAAGTTACTTCTAGAGCTACTCAATTTTTTTTTTATTTTCCTGAAGCGTGTATATATTTTCTGGCTGACTTTGGTGGAGAGAAGTTAGTTAAAACATCAGGCCATACGGATGGCCTATTTCGACTAAAGCCTAGAATAGTTCGTTAGGCTTTTTGCCTTCTAGAACGTTCAGAGTGAGTACACACAGAGGCAGAGATCAATGGCTGTAGTCGTTGACACCAGCAACAATCACCTGTTTGGAGATAATAGCTTAAACTGATGAGCACTACGGGTGGCATACGATTTATTCTTAGTTTCGGTTTCGTCCCGTTTCTCTGTATCTCTACTATCTGTGTCTCTCTGTGTCTTCTCTGTCTGTCTATCTGTCTCTGTATCTCTGTCTCTCTGTCTCTGTCTCTCTGTCTCTCTTTCTCTGTCCTTTTGTGTCTCTCTGTCTCTCTCTGACCTGTCTCTCTCTATCTCTGTCTCTCTCTGTTTCTGTCTCTCTCTATCTCTGTCTCTCTCTGTCTCTGTCTCTCTGTGTCTCTCTCTCTGTCCCTCTCTGTGCCTCTCTCTGTGTCTGTGTCTCTCTCTCTATCTGTCTCTGTCTCTCTGTGCCTCTCTTTCTGACTCTGTCTCACTCTGTATCTCTCTGAGTCTGTGTCTCTCTGTGTCTCTCTCTCTGTCTCTCTCTCTCTGTGTCTCTATATGTCCCTCTCTATGCATCTCTCTCTGTGCCTCTCTCTGTGTCTGTGTCTGTGTCTCTCTCTCTATCTGTCTCTGTCTCTCTGTGCCTCTCTTTCTGACTCTGTCTCACTCTGTATCTCTCTGAGTCTGTGTCTCTCTGTGTGTCTCTCTCTGTCTCTCTCTCTCTGTGTCTCTATATGTCCCTCTCTATGCATCTCTCTCTGTGCCTCTCTCTATCTCTCTCTGTGTCTCTACATGATGACATACGATCATGCCTAGCTTCTATTTTCTCTCTTCACATGTATGTTTCTCTCTCCTCTTCTCCCGTCTTTAATCTTGCTATCTGTCCCTTTCCCTCTTTACTTTTCCTCACACTGATTGCATACAATTATTATGCCTAATGTTGGCTTTCTTTCTCTCTCTCTCTCTCTGTCTGTCTTTTTTCTTATGTCTCTCTTTCCGTCTTTTCTGTATTCTCTTTACATCTTGTATGGATGGCGTACCATCATGACTGGTTTCTTCTCTCTCTCCCTCTTTCCCTCTTTCTCTCTCTCTCTCTCTTCCTGTACTTCTCCTAATTACTGATATCATAGGAACATCCCGAACTTGAGTGCTCTCTCTCTCTCTCTTTATCTTTTTTCATGTTGGTAGTACCGGTATACAATTATGCCTGGTTTCCGTCTTTTTTCTTTTTTTTTCTCTCTCTCTCTCCTTATACTTTTCCTCAAAGTGATTATATGGTTATAAGTATCTGATACCATAATATATGTCACGTTGGACTGTAGAGGCTGGCAGTGAAAAAACTCAAATTCAGAGCCTAAAAACTCAAATTCAGAGCCTAAAAACTCAAATTCAGAGCCTTTAGAGTGTCTTCGGCGGCTCTCTTCACTTTTCCGTCACTTAATGGAACGACCAATTTACTTTGTCCTCGTGGAAGAGCATCACCTTATAGAGCGTTCAGTCTAAGTTATGCATAGTCAAGACATCTCTTTCACTTTCCAGCCCCGAATATTAACCCTTTAAAGCTAGTTGTAGCATATGTCTCAATGCTCTACAATAACGGCAAAAGTAATTTTTAAAACCTTTTAGATATTGACAACAACAACAACAACAACGGTAACAACAACAACAACAACAACCACAACAACAACGACGACGACTACGACGACGGCGATAACAACAACAACAACAACAACAACAACAGCAGCAGCAGCAATAACAACAACAACAACAAGAGCTACAGCAGCGGCAACAAGAGAAACAACAACAATAACAACAGCAACAACAACTACAATAACAATAACAAATGACAACTACGACGACAACGACAATAACAAACAACAACAGAACTGTTTATAGCACAAGTCATTTGACGAATTGTGCTATTATGATATTGAATTAACACATAATTCTTTTGGCCCATCTCCTTGTTTTTTTAACGACACTACCTGATAACTCTCATGTTCACCAATACTTTGGGGCATCAGTTTTCATTGTTGGCATAATTCTGAATTACTTGTCCCGTTATTGCAGTGGTCGTCGTCGTTGGCAGTGCAGTCCCGGAGGACAATGCTTGATGCGCCAGGTGAAGTTTCTCCATTATGCAGGACAGTTCAGTCGGAACTACTTGTCCCATTATGGCAGCACAGTGAAAATCTATAATAACATAATATAAAGATAAGCTCAAAAGAACTGAGAGGTAATAAAGAATAGATATTTTATAAGGGGAAGTAATTTCAGACCCTTAAAAACAAACAACCGTGGAATCCTCACAGTTGAATTCATAATCAGTAATGTTAAAATCCAATATTGTCCTGAAGGATTGTTGTGATGGTACTGTTTTGGTTTAAAAAGTACTATAGCAAAACGGAATCTATCTTCAGTACGTTCCAGTGATTGTCAACCATGCCATCCCAGGTTGACGGTGCTCGAGGACAATGGGGAAAGGGGCAGGGGTGAGAAGGAGGACACTATGGTAGAGCTGTTAGCCGTCTGTCTCTCCATGACAGTGCCCCAGGTTCGTATCTTATCTAGGGAATGGGAGGAATTTTTTTTTCTTTTATGGCCCAACAACCTGTTGGTTCATATTGTAGGGAAGACCGAGGTCTAGCCTTCTCGGATAACGAAGTACATATTACACACACAAAAACAGTTGCAGTTCACAGTCATATAAGAGTGGGCGGAGGACCAGCTAACTGGGAAATATGTCCCTAAGTTCTACCTAAACTTTTCTTTTGACCAAACTGTTTACGTTCGATATACGTCGTTCAACCTCCTGGTGGAGGTCATGTCGAGGACCAAACTAGGCATGGAATTAAAGCAGAGGTCATTGTGGTGTTAGGAATAAATCGATGCATGCATATCAAGTAACCAGATTCAAATTTAGAGCGAACGATTTTTGTTTATCTATTTATTTATTTATTTAATTTTGTGTTTTATGTCGCACGTTTTGATTTAATTTGTATTAAACATGTATTCTCTAGAGGGACAATAAAGCAATGTGCAGCAAAAAGCCTTATCCTTGGCAGGGTGCATAACATACACACATACACATGCACACACACATACATGTAATAAAACTGTCACACTTTGGTTCTTGTATCATTTACTGTCATTATTATTTTTGGTTTGGTTAATACTGGACGCGAATACACACACACACACATACACACACACACATACACGCACAATCCAAAAGAATAATACAATTCATTTTCACTCCTTACTTTGCACCAGATTGGACATCACTGTGGGAACACGACAAAGTGAGGATTTTGTTAATACATAGAGAGGAAAGTGATCGTGTCCATCGGGTGAACCACCCGCAAGAAGTTGAAAGGCGTAAAGTAGAGATTCCCAAACTGTGTGTCGCGATCCGAAGCCTTGGCAAGGAGATTGTGTAGTGTGGCTTAAAGTGGCTTGGGATAAAATTAATTTAAACTCATCAATGACATGTTTCATGCTGCTACATATTATTATTTTTGATTTAGTTTGCTAACAGTTAACTTCAGGATTCTTGAATATTTTTTTTTGTTAGATGTTTCTTTCACTCTCTATCGTAGAAAACAATACGTAAATCAAGCTGCTGATAGTAGGGGTTTTCAAGCTTTTAGGTAAAGGGTCGCTAGTGCAAAAAACTTTGGGAACCACTGGCCTAAAGAGAACGTAACGTAAGTGATCATAAGGCTAGAACAAGCCTGTGGGAAAGAGAAGGAGAGAAAACCAAGCGAGATGAATCATTTGAACGTTCACGGGTCATGTGACAAAGGGATAGTTCCTGTGTACAAATACTCACTCACTCGTTCTCTCTGGGTCTTTTTCAAACTGGTCTTGCATTCTCAGATCAAACCGGGCATGTGTGTGTGTGTGTGTGTGTCATTCATTCTGTATGTGTGTGTGTTTCTTTGTATATATATATATATATACACGCACACATATATTTTAAATATATCTAATTAAAAAAATAGTGAGCCTAAATAACACCACCTGAAGTGTGACAAAGCTTTGGTTATATGTTGTTTTATAATTATGTTACAGAACACTGCGGAATACATTTATTCCAGTGGGTACAGTATCTTTATTTTATGAATGGTGAGCCTACATATTTTTTTTTTACAGTGTGTCTGATTGATTGTGATGTCAATTCTTTGAGCACACAGCGTATCGTTAGGCAAATCCAGGATATAACTATGAGGTAATAAACGGTGTTATTATTAATTAGAATAATTTGTGGAACTTGTATTTTTAAAAAAAAATGGTTTGTATTTGACATCTTTTCCCTTTCCTCTTTTTCGCAGTCTCTCATTTTTGTTTCTTCTTTGTTTCTCCCTGTGTTTCTGAACCTCTTTCTTGCCTTTGTTTATCTGCATCAAAGGCACTCTGTTTTTTTTTTACTACCTTCATGTTAATTTCTCTATTTGTCAATATTGCAATAACTTGGCAACAACAGTATTTGGAGAAGTTCTAATCCCATTCTTTGATATCTTACAACCAAGCTAAATATGATGATTAAAAAGAGAAGAATGTAGTTGCACTACAGAGCAATACTGCCGTCACAGAAATACAGTAAATGTAGTTAAAATAATCAGCATATGCTGTATTTTTAAAAGTGACGGCAGAATAGTGGTAATTTTAAAGGAAATAATTTGTATAATTTTGTTGTTTGTTTTCATTTTCTTTCTTAGTCTTGGTCATCCGTCACCTTTTTTCTTCGACTTCCCCCCCCCCCCCCCCCCGAAACCGCTTAAATGGGGAAAGAAGGAACAGCCTGAGAGAGTTTCATGACTGTCTCGGATTTTTATTTCATTCTGAGTTGCATTAACCTCTTAAGTTAACAACAAAAATCGTAATCGCCATCAATCCTCTTGTGTTCTCTCTTGACTGGAATATCTTTTAATGGAATTTTGAAATCCGGTAATGAAATTCATTAAAAGTTACATCTTTGGATCCCGATATTTGCGTTGGCCAAAACATAGAAAAGTATCTAAATGGCATGTAGTAATGCACCTGCCGATTGCTTTAAGTCAAACAACAACCTGAATAGTAGGTGTTAGGAAAGCTACTCAGGTGGAGCGAGATAGGTGAGGGTCTTCAGGGGAAGAGTGGGTTCTTTCAGTAGATGTTTTTACTTCCTGACATCTTCTAGAACCCCGGCCACACCGGGGTCATGACGCCCAACGTGGGTCATCCACCCTTTTTTCACTCAAGATCTTTCTGGGATTCGAACCAGTGCCGTTTGGTTTTCAGTCCAGATGTAGTTGACCGACGTGTTCTAGCCATTCTGCCACCTGCTCCACTATTTTTATGGCGTAACTTATTCTATTTAAGTCTATCGTCCGGACCGAGATAACTTCCACCAGGAGGTTGAAAGACGTACATAGAACGTCCCGTCCGGCATCAAGCAGTGTTGAGGTTCCATCGTTCCTTTCGCACCAGATCCAACAGGAAGACATACTTGGGTGCGCAACATGATGTGCAAACATGGGCAGATGGAGGTTGTAAACTTTGGTTAGTAACCCATGTAGGAGAAAGAAAACCCAAACTCAAACCTCCCTGGAGATAGATGGTTTCTGCCAGATTCAATTACATGATGAGTATACAACTTCTCATGAGACATTGATAACACCAAACCATGTTGAGAAATGAAAGAGTCAAGAGGATATATAATATTATTATCACGGCTCCTGCATACAGGGCCTAGTGATGTGTCCTAAGATTTAGAGCTTAATTTTCATATTCTGTTGGTTGTTTGGTGTTATCAATTGACTTTGAAATCTCATGATTTAGTTCAACAGGGTCTCCATTCCTCAGGATTTTTTCATCCTCCCATCAGGCATCACTGAGATAAGTATCATGACGGTCTGAAGAAGTGATTTAATCCCAAGACTGAAAAGTTAATTCTCCCGATGGTTGTTTGATATTTGAAATTGAACTTTCGTATCTCATGATTTTTAACTTATCCTGAAACTTTTCTTCGACCGTCTCTCTATCTTTGCATTCATCATTGTTCATATAAATATCATGAGTGTCTGATATATTAATAATATGATGTATACATTATGAACACAATTTTTCTAAGGGTTGCTTGATGTTACGATTTGATTTTGTTTGCTATGATTTAATTCGCCAGAAGTCCCATCCACCATCAGTTCTCAATTCTACATTCACTATTGCTTAGACAGATATCAGGAATCTGTGATAAGAAATCTGTGATATAATGAGCTGATTTTCAGAATGAGAAGTGAATTCTCATGGTTGATTTCATATTATGGTCTGACTTTAGTATCCCAAGAATGAGCTCATCAGAGGCTGGATCACAAACAAGTCTTCTATTTTCTACTTGTTTATCTATCTATCTATCTATCTATCTATCTCTCTATCTCTCTATCTCTCTCTCTCTATCTATCTATCTATCTATCTATCTATCTATCTATCTATCTATCTATCTATCTATCT
>JBCEWB010049154.1:0-12856 GCA_039654565.1 Peronia peronii | reverse complement strand
CCCCCCCCCCCCCCCTCCCTCCCCCCCCCCCCCCCCCTCCCCCCCCCCCCCCCCCCCCCCCCCCTCCCCCCTCCCCCCCCCCCCCCCCCCCCCCCCCCCCCCCCCCCCCCCACAACCCCCCTTTGTGCACAGGTGTATGTGAGAGATTAGTTTGGAAGGTGGTAAAACTTAAAGTCCTGAGGCCAAGAGCAGGTTTTGTGGAACTCAGTTGACCTCTGAACGATTCTGTGATCGTAAAAACGCACACTTCTGATGTGAATATTGCGCCTTCAAAGGCTGCCGCGTCTGCGTCCTTGGAGTTTTAACGGGAGCATTTTATAGCCCTAACCCTAGAGTACTCACTGTATCAGTGGTCCTAAATCTGCTGAACATTTTGTATCATAGCTGGCAGAGGGACATTTTGTGCCTGTTAGCCCTAATGTACTAAGCTAACGCGTTAAGTGCGTTTTCAATAACCTTTGAGGGTTGATGAAATAACACCAGGATTAGTGGGATAGGGGACAGGCAGGGTACGAGAAAGAGCGAGCGGTGGGGTGAGTGGGAGGAATCTGAAGGAGACAAGATATATGAAGAAAATAATAAATAAGAAAGGAGGAAAGTGAATACAAAAATGAACGTGGGAGGAAAGAGCTGAATGAAGAAGAGAAAGACGTGGGAAAAGAGAAATAAATGACCAGGAAAGCGAAGGCTGATCACAAATTGTTAATGTTTCGCGCTGTAGGCCGGTAAATCAGAGGCCCAGCCTGTAACAGATTCTGGCATATGTCTTATCAGGGAGAGTAAACTCAACCACCGGCTCGTGAAGTCTAGGAAACAGAGTCTGCGCATTGCTGCAATGCAGTCTATGACTATTATATGCCAGAAAAGATGCAGGGATAATTGCGGTATCTCTGACAAAGGGTGAGGAAAAGAAAAGACACATTTGACACAATCCCACACAGACAGATGCACACACGTACACTAGTGAGAAAGAGAAAAACCTAATACATGGAGAAACGGACAAAAGAGAGAAACGGACAAAAGAGAGAAACAGACAACGATGTATAATGTACATAATATTATAGCACAAAAAAAAAAAAAGGAGAGAGAAAGAGAAAGAGAGAGAGAGAGACATACACACACATACACACAAAAGACCAAAAGGAGGAAAAAGAAAACGAAACAGAAGAAACAAAAATTAACGCTCACTAACAAGTTATACAGTAACAGTATATAACAAAGACAAACTGACAAAGATCGAAAGCTAGAGATGTTGATTCGCTTTTATCATAACATTGCACAGTTCAGGAAAATGCCTACAGTCTTGGGGATTTCCTGGATACAGCCCATCAGTATTTGTTAAAACAATAATAGTATTCCCCTAACGACAAATTCCATACTCCCAAACAGTCCCAAAGATTATAATGAACTTTGTTCTCTACTAGTGACCATGTCTCCCCCTCAGGCTGATCAGACATCGCCCAGTTTCAGCGCTGACAGACTTCCCAATGGCTGATTATCGATTGTCTGCCCTTTCATCTCTTGGGATTTGACCGATAAGTTTCTGTAACAATTAGAGGTAGATCTGAACCCATTCCTGCAACTTCCATTTCCGATGAAATCAGCTTCCTCTGCAGGGCTTCTTCCAGTAAAAGCGCACCACGGTGAAAAACTTTACTAACTAAAACATTTCATACTGTGATTACTAAGCCCATCGCGCAAGTGAAAACAGATTCGTGCTCTAGGAAAAACCCGAGGGGGAGGAGGAGGAGGAGGAGGAGGGGGGGGGGGGATTGGGACATAAAAAAATCGCCATCACCGAACACTTTTCCAATAAATTTCTGGCAAAGGTAGTATCTTCCATCACGAGAGGTAAGCACTTACTCAACCATAACAGTGATTTTACTGTACAGTGGATTTCCAACGCCTTACGCACAAGAATCTTTCTTGCCTAGACGATGGAACTCCTGGTTGACAATCAGCTCTTGGCTGGCGATATCTCTCCATTCTTAGACAACTGGCCTACATGATTTTCTAAATTACTGCAGTGGGAGATTTTTCGCCAACTACCGATCGTGTATATTATTAGCTGTTCTCTGTTTTTAAATATTATTTAACAGATTTTCTCTACGCTCGCCTACTCTAATCGCCTTCTTAATCTAAAACCTTTTCTCTTTCTTTTCTCACTTCATATTTCTGAGATGCCTGGGAGTCTTCCTTATACTCACTCGGCTTTTTGTTGTGGTTTTTTTAAACCTGTGTTTATAGTCACAGAACTCTGTATCATTACGTTGGAACTCCACCGCTCTGAGACAAGTCAGTATGTCAGCATTCTGGTTGTTCCAAACTGTTCATGCGAAAAATCTGTTTCCTAACAAACCTGGGCTGAGTAAAATTTTTGAGTTTCTGAAATCACCACTCTCCTGTCACACCTTTTTAATCGCTTACATCAGTAGACAAGGCCGTCTCAATTTTACATCTCCAAAATACATCTCGCTATCATTTTGTAGTGGCCGGTATCCTCCCTGTATGTGCATTTATGTCCTTCTAGCACTCGCCTGTCATATATTCTGTCTGGACAAACAAACCATCGGTCTGCTATCTCCTCACTCCCCCATCCCTTTTCCCTAAACATGAGGAATACAATCTGACGTGTTGTTTCTTAACAGAAAAAGCACTAGTCACGAGCCGATCAAGCTTACAGACACCCTGAGATGTTATACGTTTGCTCAAGTCAACAGCAGGCTACGCAAAACATATATAACCGTGTCAAAAAAACGTCACATTTTTCCTACTAATGTCCACAACTAGACTTAGAATTTATATGTTGTGATAAAGAAAAAGCGGCAAGAAGAGTTGTGATGGGATGGGATGGGCAAATTTGATTCCCTCTATGGTCTCAACTCTGACTCGAACAAAGTATCATATATTCTGATTTTATTTATTTATTTATTTATTTATTCATTCATTCACCTATTTTCTTTTTTTCCCTAAATATTCTCTTTTATCTGCAACCAACACAATATCTATCTTGAGATCATCACTTGGCTGTAAATTGTAGTTCTCATGCTAGTATTATGAACAAATCACGTAGATTTATTGTCCTTTTTGTTAGCTGATAAATGCTGGTAAGATCAAGCTTGTTTTCCAGCAATTTCCTGCATCTCTTGGAGAAGCAGGAAAACAGGTTGAAGAAATAAAAAATAAAAAAAAAAAACGCTGTCTGCTGATATCCGCGAACTGACCGCGTTTCCAAGGTTGTGGCAATCACTCAAATTAAATAAGCCCTGGCTAGTGGGTGCTAACTTCACCTTACGCGGCGCTCCGTTGCGCCGATGCACCAGACACATTTTCCCCCCGTGATTTTAAAATAATAATGCCATATTTATATTCTACAGGGGCGTAATAGGATTTCAATGTCTCGGTGATGTGATTTCAAACTGATTCCGAGGGAGAGAAAATCCAATAAGATTTAATGTGATCTTCTCTCCTTATCAAAGCTTCTATAACCTTTGATCTACTCGATATGGATTTCGCTGTGCCAATTCGTTGTGTCTGAATCAACATGCCATATTTTGTTTTACGTCAAAAAGGGAAAAGTAAAGAAGAAATTACACATTGGATCACACTTGACATCCTAAGAGACACATTTTGTAAGAGATATGAACCTGGAATATAAAATAAAATGACGCACTAGATTGGCCAAGTGATCACAACTTGAGCTCAGATAACCAGCTTCCCTTGGCTCCATCATCAAGGTCATGGACAGACTGGGGGGACTGGTGGAGGGCGGACTGAGGAGAGGACGAAGGAAAGGGTCAAAAAAAAAAAAAAAAGGGGAGAAACGATAGATTGCAGGGACTGAAATATGTTTGTTCGGGCAAGGTTAGGGCCGTGCATATATCCCACAAAGTAGTTCAGTGACATCAGCCGAAGTTCTGCCCTACCTCAACATCAGTCAGCACAGTACAGGTAAAACATCAGGCCAACTGGCTCCCGGCCTCGTCAAGTCGCCACCATCATCTATCTGCCGGCCACTTTCTCCGACTTATTTCTCAAAGCTGGACAGAGATAAACAACTGTGTCACGCTGCCGGCCGAAGTACTGGATCGAAAGGAAAGGAAGGAGCTGCTCTTTCACAACAAGAAAAACAACAAACAGTAATGGCGAAAATAACACTATGGCGGTGGGAAGGTGCCATTCCCATACCAGGAATCAATCGAAATTATGGGGAAGCAAAAGCAAAGAAAGAAAGAAAGAAAGAACGAACGAAAGAAAAGAAAAGAAAAGAAAGAAAGAAAGAAAGAAAGAAAGAAAGAAAGAAAGAAAAGCAATATCCAAGAACCCCCAGATCCAGCTGACACTTGAAAAAACAAGGCCTTAAGCCGACTGCTTGTGCTACAGCCAGGTAGACATCGGAGTGGTCTGGCTATTGATGGAAAGACAAGAGCTACTTTATCAAACTTCTGAGGGAAAGTAGAGTAACTGATCCAACCGTTCCTGGGGTTGATCCCTTAGCCTTGATAGTTCTGCTGTTGAACTACCCACTACTAAATCAAGGAAAGAAGAATAAGGAAGGGAGACCAAACAAGCAAACAGAGATGTCATTCTTTCTCAAAACATGATCGGCATAGGTTTCCCCTAGCGGTACCTCAATCTACTTCTACTTTAAAAAAAAAAAATAAAAAATTCAGAAATGAGCAATGTTGAGCGTTAGTAAATATTGTTGCACTTGAAATATTTGAACTGTCAGTCTGCAAATGATATTCGAGTTTGACAGATTATTTCGGTACGTTTGCAAACAATACTTCCCTTAAATCAAGATGAAATTACATTGTCCAGAATAAATCCGAGTAACTATTTTTAAAAAAAGGGAAAGGAAAGAAAAAAAAAAAAGAAATGCTATCACAGCCGTGATACAAAAAAAAAAAAGGGGGGGGGGGGGGGGCTTACTCAGGCAAAAATTCTGGGTTTGAAATTTGGTACCAGGTAAGAATACAGCAGATGGTAAACAGGTACTCCACATCTGCAATAGCTATTTCTATTGATGCTGTCAGCGCTGGAGACCTGTGCTCTCCTTCAATGTAGTAGTTGGAAGTATATTTGTTAGTTTTGACCCAAAGTGCAGCACCGATACGATAGTCGGCCACATTCCAGAATGTTCTGTTAGGATTTAGTTGTTTAAAATGTTAACAAGCAAAAGGCTTAGGAGAGCTGGAGAACTGCCTGGGTTTATACGAAAGACATACAGAGGACAGAAGATAGATGCCCATGAGCTGTAAGAGTGATAGCACCAGGTATCCCAAGATGTTCGCTCCCAGAGGCTGGATAAAAGGATCGCTTGTAGAGGTCTAAATCAAAGAAATGATGGATGAGGTGTGACGAGTAGGTATGAGCTCAGGATTTTGCTCAGCCTTTTTGCTCAAGCATGAGACAGCAGCTAGACAGGAATGACATTTAGCCCTCGCTCCACGGCTTCAGGCGTAACGCCAGTTTAGATGCTCATTAACCTTTGACCCAGTGCCACGTAAGCTTTTGGCAACGCCGCATTCCCCGCGGTTCTGCCCCCCGTGTTTTACTAGCAACGCCAGGTTCCACTCATTTGGCGACTTGCTGAGGCATTTGTCTCCAGTCAGACATGCTACATAGCGGAACTTAACTATTCAAGCACTGAAGTGCCAAATAGCTGGCATTAGTTCAGAGCCTTGCTTAAAAGCAAATACCTGACACTGTTCATGATCTTGTGATGATAACATGAACTGTGTAGTGTACAAGGACAAGGGTGTGCAAGATGAACGTGGAGATGAGAAACAGATTCCTATTCAGAATTTTGCCCTATCTTGGCCACAGCAAGATGGGGGAAAATCGCATATTTATCAAATAAGGAAGTTTTCTGTTCAATTTGTTTTAGTATCCCTTACCATCCCCCTCCCCCCCCCCCCCACACACACACACACACATTCCCTTGCTTGAAACATTTTATAAGAATAAAGATTGCAGGCGGATGAGAACAAGGGTTCAACAAAATGCCATGGGAAGCAAGTTATTAACTAGAAGGGAAAGACAGGGAAGAGAGAGAGAGAGAGAGAGAGGAAGAGAGAGACACAGAGAGACTGTCACAGTGGAGGAGAGAGGGCGAGAGTAGTATGTGGATTATGAGGTTGCTACCATTTTAAGAGAGAAAAGAAGATTAGTAAACCTCGTGTTGAAATAACACGGGAATTACGATATTTTCATCCGAGAAGACTGGCGAGGGCGGGGTGAAGAGAGGGCAAATCATGGCGATGTTTTCTACTATCTCTCTATCTCTGTACACAGACAGGAGCCATCAACGTCAGTGATTCTATCACGATTAGCCCGAACATCTTGACGTCCGTATCAGGCGAGATCTTGGTGTTTGACCGCTATGACAAAGAAAACACTGGGAGGGCGGGAAGATAGGGGGAGTAACCCTGTACCTGTGTTGTGGGTTTTTTTGTCAAACTGCGCCTATAACCCGCCCATCTTTCAAACATTCCCGTGCCGTATTCATTCTTCTATTTGTACAAGACCCCCAATTAGTGAAGGAATTACAGACACTTTAGAAGAAGGGAAAGCTGAAGATGGTCTTAAGATGGGTGAGGGTGAACGGATTCCATAGCGTCAGTCGGGTCAACAATGCTTGATATGAGTCGGCCAAGTTCGCATGTCAATAAAATTACATTAACATGAGACGTACAGACAGACAAGAACGAGTAACTGAATGAGCCCTTGGGATTGCCGAATATAGCAGATGAGTCACAATTCATGGGGACATGCACAAATCACCTGGGAAAGCCGCGCACTGTGGATGAGTAGAGTTGGCGTTCTTTCCTATGCATGTGAGACAAAATATGCGCGCACCCATAAAGTGTAGAGTTTAATTAGGCGTCTCTGAGAGAAATTACCAAGACTTTGTTTTCCTTTTTCTTTCCATGAAGAGATTTTCTTGACTCCAGAAAATTCGTTGATAATACCAGATGAAACGACAGAAGCGTCGGTACTACGCTGTCTACACAGACAAAGAAGTCATTAGAATTTCAGTTTATACAGATACCTTAAAATGAGATCAGCTGTTTTTCAGTGAGAGAGAGAGAGAGAGAGAGAGAGAAAGAAAGAAAGCAGCTTGTAAATATAAATTTAACAATCTCTATACCAACAGTAACAGCTTCTGTGAGTAATAAACAATACATTGACAATGAATGCTCTTTAAAAAAAAAAAAAACTGGGGGAGGGGTGGGCGAGGGGGTGGGGAGACCTCTTGATCATCAAGATATCGTTACTCATTTCATTATACATGTGTTATGCATTCATCTGGAAATACCTTAGCCGCTAGCGACATGGGCTTGTTGTTACTCAATTTTAACGATGCTCTTTAGACTTCCAGCCTTGTTAATTATCATGATAACTTAACCCTGTGACTTATCATTGAAAAACTATAAACATTTACTTTGATGTTGTGGTGTCGGTGGCCTAGCGGTTGGGCCGTTGGACTCGGGATCTGAAGCTCCGGGTTCGAATTCTGACAGGTCTCGACATTTTGTCCTTGGGAAAGACAATTTATACACATTTCCTGACTCCATCCTGGTTTGAATGGGTACCCGACTATAGACAGTGAATGATATTGCTAGACTGATAACGATTTGAGCGCCTAACAGGCAGCCGCCTTGTATGCTTCCCAGGAAGCTGAGAACGTTTATGAGTGTCTTCCTTGGGTCTGTCGGGGTAATAATAGATTGTAAAGCGCTTAGAGCCTGTACAGTACGGGGATAAGCGCCATATAAATATTCTCTATTATTATGACTCATTCAAGCGATATTATTATACATTTCTTGCACATCAAAATTTGTACCTCCACTCCTTGATTGCTATCTTACTTTGTTGTCCTATTGCCAGCAACCAATGCAGGGAAAAGCACACAGCAAAACTGGCACCAGAGCAATGGATGCAGTGAGAGGATGACAGAAGATGTCATGTGGACGACCCGCACAGGCTGAGGGGGGAAACGCCAGAGACGTGCATTCTCTCACAGAAGGCAGACACGTGCTCTTAGGTGAAGCATCAGGATTGGAATATCACTCAATGTTTTTTCTCTTCATCATCCTCTCCTCTGTCTCCTTTCTCTACATTCATTTCCGGCTTTCTGCACAGAACTGTATGTTGTGATTTTACAGAAACACAACATAAAACACACATATATACGTACACTGAGAGAGCTGAGAGACAGAGAGAGATAGAAGGGGAAGATGGGAGAGAAAAATATGCTGGGAGGAGAGGCAGTAAGAGAGATATGAAAAGTATAGTCCACTCCCCCTCCCTCTCATCTCCCATCGCCACGTCCCTGTTGGCCCCTCCTCTCAGCCTTTCTTCTTCTACCTGTGTCTCCATCTCTCCCCCCCCTCCCCCTTTCCTATTTTTTTCTTCTTTTTTTTTTCGTTTTATTTTCTCTCCCCAACAACCCAGCCATCCATCATATCTCGGTTGCTCTAATGATCCAGATGGAAAATTAATCTTTCCCAAGATGCCTCATCACTAATCCTACACTGACATCCACACAGACAAAGACATCCACACAGATACTGAATGTCTTATTCCCCCCTCCCCCCTTTTATGTCCCACTTCAGACCGAATAACAATACCTCCTTCCTCCCCCCCCCCTCTCTCTCTCTCTCTCTCTCCATCCTCTCCGACCTTCTCTGTCCAGGACTTCAGCTCCCAGCGCACAAACTCGACTAGCTATGTAATGTGAAAGATGAACAAGCTAGTCCATCAACTCTTCACACACATTGCAACTGACGGCTGTTATAGCATAATACTATCCAAATGCTTAGAGGATGATCCACTGCTATTTGCTTCACCTTTTTTTTTTTCAAAACGAACTTCTAATACTGAGATTTCGTGGGGCAGTTTTAGAACTAACTTGTCGCATAACGAGAGAACACAGTTGACACGAGTCAGGTCGGGAACCCAAAGTAACGAACATAGATCTGTAAAAAAGCAGGAAAGTGCGAGATTGTTATACTTGACAGCTGGGCAGTCATTTTATGGTAAGTATGCCATCGATGGTTGAAGACAGACTGAGTGGTGCAAAAAATGATGACAAGAACAAGAAAAGCAGACAGGTTCTAGGATGGTCGCCAGTGCCATGTGGTAGAAGAGCATCAGGATGATGGGCGAGTCCTCTACCATCATTACCATTCACACGCTCGTCCTGTTCTTACTGTCGTATAAATTTCCCGGAACAGCACACATTGGCGGTGCCCGCATGGCTCACAGATCAAAGAAACAATTCTGTGATAACCGAATATACATGATAATAAAAATGAACAAGTTGTGGGGCGCCAGGATGGCTTGGAAGTCAGAAAAAGAACCAAGGTTACTGAAACATTAATGGCAATAAGTTCAAAGTGGGTAAGAAAGGACGAACATCGGTAAGCTCTCGCTAACGACAAAGCAAAGACGGGGCCGATGTTTGACGATGTTTCCGCGGTATTTCAGCCCGAGCAAAGCGTCATGAAATGGCCGGCTTCCCGCTTCAATTGAGCCTGTAACAGTGTAAAGTGCAGTGGAAAAAGCTTGGCTGATCTTTGAACCGCTGGCAGCAAACACGTAAGCTCTCCTCAAATGTTAGAGGGCAAATCTACAAACCTGCTCTTTCTGGCTCCTCGCCCGCCTTGCATGGGAGACCAGCAAAGAAGGGAAAGAAGAAACAGGACGAGATAAGACGCTCTGAGTGAGGGACGGTGATAATTTAAGAAGAAAACAACAGGAGGAGGATCATTTCACGAGAGACAATATCATAAAAGATGAGAGCCGTGGAGAAGATTTTTAGAACGGGAGATTTGGGGAGGATTGTACGCAATAAATTCTGTTCCCCGTTAAGTGCAACCTTTCTTTGTGTCTGGTTTTAGTGTCAATATTTTGTAGTCTTGCAACATAATCTAATGAGCTAGCTGGGGTTATTTCTGCATTAAGTGGACGAAAACAGAACAAGCCAGATTTGGGAGGGAGTAAGGAGCAGGGGAATCTTAGAGTAAAATAAAATAGCACCGAAAATCACCCTTAAAAATGAAAGGGAAAAGAGGAGTGCAAAAATCTTGATTATTTGCGCATGCACGTTTTTCATGCTCTATGTCAATATTTGCGCTTTGAAACAAGGCTTATGTTACATTAGCAGCGCACTTAAAGCGCAGTCGCGGATGACCGTATACTAGTCCGGGAGAGCTTGATGGTGTAGGAGAGAATGCAATGAACTAATAAATAGCTTGAGGCACTTCAGAGGTAGTCGAATGATTAGCATGCAAAATTATAGACAATTATTTTGAACAAGAAAAGTAATAAATGCAATAAACAGGAGGGGTGAATAACTACACAAAGTTACATCACATCGCACAACAGACGACTTTCAGTTGTCGGTTATGTGTGCGCGTGAGAAATAGATAATTTTCTTCGTTTGAAAAAATGTCACATTTTTGACAGTGAAGGACAGACAAAAAACGGGACCACCGGTGTTTGTTTGGAAGGCAGTCTTAGCCGGGCTGGCTAAGAAGATTAGAGGAAAAGCTCAGTTCACAGAGGCAAGTTTTGCAGTCGGTAGAAGTAGAAAATGTCAAACTGACCGATTTAGCCTACCAATATTTTCGCTGCTCTGTTTCCACTCTGCTTACGCTTTATTTGACATATTGTTTGCCAATCCACGAAACAGAATGTGAAATTCAAAAGCACAATTTTCATGCAACCCTTGTAATAATTATCATTATTCTTGGTTTTATAACCACTCTGCTTACGCTTTATTTGACATATTGTTTGCCAATCCACGAAACAGAATGTGAAATTCAAAAGCACAATTTTCATGCAACCCTTGTAATAATTATCATTATTCTTGGTTTTATAACAAACGATTAGGGACAGATTTCATTTCAACTGTACTGTTTTCACAATATTGATTGACAGACGCCTTGATCAGTATTGGACAGTATAAATTTACATGTCTTGGCAAAGTGTTAAGACGCAAAGATTACATACATTTTCCGATGTATTCGAGTCACTCTGCTCCAAAGAGTGTCTGGACACGTCGCTATATTTACAAGTACAGACTGTCTGCTGACATGGATAAAGAGACACAAATACACAGCCAGTCAAGACAGAGAGTCATTCATTTTCTCAGCTTGTTTATGCCAGCAAAGCCTGTCCAGCTGACTAACAAACAAGCCTGGCTGTAACATCTCATTGCCATTGAACACTGGCCCTCCTCGGACTGAAATGTTTTTAGGAACTCGAGGTCAAATGAGGACTCTACGCTGCCATCCTCAGCTAACAAACGCTTACATAGACTGCATTTTCTCTTGGGGGGGGGGGGGGGTGTCATATACATTCTTTGTGTATGGCAGAATGGATTAGTCCATGCTGATGCTGCTGTTGAAAAATAAAATAAAACAAAATCCAGCTCCAAACTAGTAAGATCCCATAGCATTGCTCATCCAATCTTTGCTTGTGTTAGGTTGTATAACTTACAGGTATCCAGGCCAATGGCTGTTACCACTCCTTAAATATGCTACTTTATGTGAACGCTGTCTTCCCAAAACAGACTCGCCTTCTGAATATGATTCAACTCCATACTTACAATGCCGTGTGAACTCCTGTACATGCTATTGGCACCCTTTCCCTTTCCACCGTCCATCCCATGCCTGTCACAACAGTTAAACATTGTCAAGCTGACACACAAGCAAACTGTCTCCCTGTCACTTCGTCCCTTCTCCTTCTATTCTCCCACACACCAGAGACAAAAGCCTTTGGCCGTGTGCCATATGACTTCGGGACACGTCTGTCCCTGTGATGTCAGGGACGTTCGTTAGCTGGTGACCTGTATACTGTACACCTGCATGGTCGCAAGGTCGGGCCGGGATGACAGGTGTGTTTGTGTGTGTGTGTGTGTTTGGGGGGGGGGGGGAGGGGAGGGGAGGAGGAGGGATGTTTGACCTGAACGTCTTATATGATAGTTTTGTTACAGTCTGACAAGGGAATTCTAGTGCCTGCTGTGAAGAAAAAAAAACAACAAAAAACTGCAGGACACAGGAAGATTTTTTTTAAAAGGGGGGGGGGGGGGAACTGGAAAATATGCGAACAAAGAGATAATAATAGTAATAGAGGTATACAGAGAGAGTCAGTGAGAACGCGTAATGAAGAAAGCGGGAAAAAAAAAACGAGGAAGGCGGGCCAGAAAGGAAATTTTAAGAAACAGGTACTGAAGCAGAAACAAAGGCATCAGGGAAAAGGGGAAAGGGAGGAATGTGTGTGTGGGGGAGGGGGGAGGGGGGAGTCACGGAGAGAGATACCGACAGAAAGAAAGGCAGACAGACAGACAGACAGTGAAAGGAGCCGAAAACAGAGAAGGAACAAAACAACGAGATCGATGCCGTAGAAAGAAAAAGAAGACTGTACATAATGTAAAAGAGTATGGGGCTGACAGACGAAGAGGATAACTAAGAGAAAAGGTGGACGACAACGTTCGGCATAGGAAAATACTAAACAGGGGCCTGGTGTGCCTACAACAAGGTTTGGTGGGGTTTGGGAGGAGCGGGGCGGTGGAAACAAAATAAACCCATAGACAAGGTTCCCATTATGAAAGATGTAGTTGAAATAAAGAGAGCTGAAGAGGAAAAAAAGTGACTCATTGCTACCCTCCCCCCCCCCACCCTCCTCCCCCAAATCTTCCTATCTTCTTCTCCTGCAATTACCTCAGTAATTTGAGTTATGCCTCAGTTAACAATAACGTCAAAAAGTTAATCTCACACACACACACACACACACACACACACACACACACACACACACACACACACACACACACACACACACA
>JBCEWB010049143.1:0-14249 GCA_039654565.1 Peronia peronii | reverse complement strand
CCATCCATCCATCCATCCATCCATCCATCCATCCATCCATCCATTCATCCATCCATCCATTCATCCATCCATCCATCTATCTACCCATCCATCCATTTATCCATCAATCCATTTATTTATCTATTCATCAATCTATCAATACATCCATCCATCCGTCTCTCCATCGATTTCTCCATTCATTTATCTATCCATTGATCCACTGATCCATTGATCCATCCATGAAATCATCCTTTGATTTATCCATCCATTCATTCATCAGTCCCTTTATCCATCCATGAATCCCTTCATCCATCCATCCATCCATCCATCCATCCATCCATCCATCCATCCATCAGTCCATTCATCCATCCATCCATCCATCCATCCATCTAATAACCCCTGGACAACCTTACTCTCCTCTGCCCCAGGTTTCAGCGTGAGTCGTTTCCCAGGACTCAACCTGTTCGCACTCCAATGTAACGGCTCCCACCTGCCCACCGATGTCCGAAGTGTTCAGCATATCAGCCTGGAGCGACATTCTTCCACCCAAGATGTCAAGCCACACATCATCGCTTCTCTATCCTCTGTGGGTGAGTTACTGCATTCACCTTCCATTTAGTGGCTGTAGCAATGAGACATGGGCACAGGTAACACGTTTATTCTGAGGAATTCACTGTAGCACACCATGAATGGTGACTGATGGTAAAATGTTTAGAAAGTGATGACCAGCAAGAAGAACAAGAAAGACAAAGACACCATCACGTCAAGAATGTGATAAATGAAACAAGATTAGCGCTAAACCAGAGGCACAAATTAAATTTAACATTATCGCATGTCTATCGCCATCACTACCATCATTTTACAAAAAATGTCTTAAGATTAAGACGACTATCCACCGGCAACTAATCAAATACATCAAAAAAGTTGAAAAACAATATGAAAAATTTTGAATAGAGTTAATAAAATAAACTAATATCGCTAGCCAAATTTTCGAGCCCGCTTGGCTCTTCGTCGGAGCAATAATCAATACCATCATAAACACTTAATAATATCACCAACATCACTACTATCACCACGACCATCACTAGCGACATAAGCATTTTACAATAACTACAACACCACCATCATTACTGCTGTCACTATCAACCTCACTACCACCATCACTACTGCCATAAGCACTTAACAACAACTACAATGCCTTCATCAACACCATCACCATCACCACTATTATCATTACCACTATCAATACCACCATCAATACTCCTATCATTTCACATTACGACCATCCTCATCACAACATCACCATCACAACCGTGCTGTGATCATCACCACCACTACCACATAATCACCAAGTCATCAATGACACCACTGTCATCACTATCATCGCCACAATTTTATCACCATCATCAGTATCATCATCACCATTGCCACCACCATCTCCACCACTACCACCATCATCAACAGCATCAACAACACCAGTGCCTACAACAACAACATAACAAAATCAACTACCACAACAAACTAGAACGCCAACAAAACCAGATACATTAGACCTACCTACCCACCCAGTGACAAAGATAACATCAATACCAAATAACAAAAACGAAGACATCAGAAGTCTTAACATAATGTCACGCTTATACGACAAATAACTAAGTCATTCTTTGGCCAAATCGAGTTCAGACCATAGCTGAATACCTTGAATCATTCACTACACAGCTCCTAAAAAAATGCTCCAATAGTAGAACACAAGATTTCGGGAAAAACCCAATGTGGAACTACGTCAAATGTTTTCCTACAACATTAAGTCATCAAGGACTACTCACTATTATTATTATTTCGAGGGCATCTATAATAGCAAGAGTTTTAAATCATAAGTCATAAATTTCCTATCCACTGTCACAGAGAAAAGCCAAGAAGTGAGGCCAACTTTCGGCCGAGGCAAGGTCAATGCCATGCGTCGATGAGATTTCTCGGAATATTGGTGAACTCTATTGTGAATGACAGTAAAATGAAATGGAACATGTGTACGATGTGGTAGAATGGGTGGTGAAATTAAGTCGCTTTCCCCTCCCCGCCCCCCCCCCCCCCAACCCTGTTTTCCTCAAAATGACCCAAACTGGCTTAGGCAGTTATCTTATGACAATGACGATAATCGACAACAACAACAGGGGCGATAACCATTTCATCGACATTGAGAGCACTTTGTATGTGTGAAATCATATCCCACACGCTCTGTCAAATTTTTACTTCTTTACTCTTCGACCACCATACTAAAAAGTGAACACAAACACAAAAACAAGCAAAAAAACAAAGAAACAAAAGCAAACAACACACACATACACACACAACAAAAACAAACAAAGAAACAAAAGCAAACACACACACACACACACACACACACACACACACAAGGATTGACGTGACCTTCTCGCTAAACGGTTTTATCTTTTCATAATTTGAAAGTTTAGATTTAGAACTAAATGACAACGAGGTTATCTATACGAGGAAGAAAAGTTCCTCCCCATGTGATCTGATATTTGGGATACATTTGTGGGCTGGTATGTTCTATCGTTGAAAATTGATTGTATGTTATTAAAATTTATTGATAAACGACATTGTTATTATGAGCTTATTATGAAAATAATGTTCTCATGTTGTCGACAATTCATCCATTTGTCTTATGATTTCTTATCATATCTGATATTGTCCTTGTCTTATCATAATATCTTATATTGTCTCATTTCCTCCCCAATAAACTTTTACTGTTTCGCCCTATCCCTACTTATCCTATCCCAAACCCATGTTACCTTATCATATCTCATCTTATTTCATATTTTATCTTATCTCATTTCATCTCATCTTCTGTCTTACCTTATCTCATACCCTGTCTCATCTCATATATCTTCTCATCTCATATCTAAGTTATCATATATCATGTAATTTAATCCCATTTCTTATCTTATCTGATCTCCTATCTTAGCTCATGTCATATCTCATCTTATCTCATATCTTATCTTATACTCTCTCACCTTATCTCATAAAATAATATCTCATCTAAATATGTCGTCGTTCGGCTGAACCGTTAAAATTCAACCAACCAACAATCAAGTCATCACGTTACACATATCATTAAATCACATCTGATCTATTTTATCTTATCTCATCTCATCTCATATCTTATCTTGTCTTGTTTTTACCTTATCTTAATACCCATGTATTTGCTGGCCTCTTTACCCCTCCCTCCAGACGGTGTGAGGTTAGAAAACAGCCGAGGTAACGGGAATGTGTACGTCAGCGGTAAGTTTGACGTGGACAACATCCAAGCCACGTCACTCACCGTGCTGCTGGCTGACGTCAGACTGGACCAGGAAGTGACGTATGGCTGCAAGATCAGCTACATCAAACGAGGCGGGAAACTCGAGACCACCGAGCGACTGCTCAACGTCAGCTTTTCTGGTGAGTCCCTGTTGGTTTTACAAAATCGATGCACGGACTTGGGTTGTCGAACTTTGCTCACTCATTGTCTTATCATTTGAGATGCCACGGGATAAAATTAGGCGCTAGTCAACAAATGTGACAAAAAATTTCTCGACCTTTACAACAGTGAGCAAAATATTTAACCCAATTTTTTTTTCTGTGGGTAACCCAATTTTTGTTCTTTTTTTTGTGTGCAGAAAATATTTTCATACCGATTTAATAATATATTTCAGATTGTATAGGTAACTGTGCTGACATTTAGCAAAAGTCCAAAAATTGTATTTAGCGATCCGACCTGTATGAGAATTAATAGTGATTAACAAAACTAATGATCATTTCCTCGCTAACTCCGGAGGCAGCAAAAGGGCATCTCCATCCGCTTTAATTACTTTATCTCGACTTCTATAATCAAGACAGAGCCATAATATTTTTACCCACAGAAAAGGAAATGAATAAGCTTTATGTGATATCAATAACTCAATCTGCTCTAAAACTGATCAACGCCTGATTTCATTATGTTGCGTCTCATTTTGTCTACGCAGACCTGAGTGAGATAACTGTCGAAAGTCGGACTTACCTATTCATCTTGAGATTTCTCCTTTTCGCTGATACAAAAGTGTGGCAGCTCGATCTCAGAGTTTAAACTCTTCAAAGTGTCCGTGATCACAGTGAATGCTTTTGTAACTATTTATGTAACCATTTATTGGAACAGTGATTACAGTTGGTACTTTTTATGTTTATCAGACCAGTTGTTATATTTAACTCTTTTTATACTGTTTACTGGACCTATGATTATGATTAATACATAGGCTATTTATGTTTATCAGATCAGTGGTTATACTTTGCACTTTCTATACTGTTAACTGTGTCAATGCTTATAGTTTGATATTTAGACCAAACATAGCATATCTGCAAAAATTAAAGTTCTGAACTCAAAACGCTTGTGTCTCCATCGGTGCTTTTCCCTGAATTTCAATTTTTCACGTTCAAACAAGATATCGAGCCATCGTTATGACATTTTCTCCAACGCTGCATCACTGATTTCTCAGAGTTCTCATCAAAATTTAAAAACCGTCTGTGTCAGACTGGCCTTTTGATATATAATATGACAATTTTGCTTTATACCCTGGAGATAGTAATCTCATGCTTTACTACTTGGGGGTGTAGATCTGTCCGTGCTGTTAAATAGTTTTGCTCAGCGTTTCACTGTGTGTGCGGCAATTGTGACGGACAATCCAGGTTGAAGGGTATATTTTTATCCTGGTCACCCGCCTGTCTGTGTTCTTCCTTCTCCTTTTTTTCCGGGACATCCCTTTCCTCTCCCTCTTGTCCACTGCCCCCCTCCCCTTGCACGCCCTTTCACTTTCTCCCGGTTATATTTCGAGAACCACTCAAATCATCAGATCTCATTTTTCTTTCGTAAAAGAGGTGTTCTCACTTACATCTGAAATGCTGGCTTCGACCTTTATTTTTTGTCGGTAGCAGTAGAGACATTGTTAATATTAGGAGCCTCAATTAATCAAACTGTTAAACCTCTTTAGTCTAGAGATGCGGAATACCATAATATTGCATGACATAATAGACATCGATGTTAACTAATGGCATCTGCAATGCTTGAGATAATAGCCTTTACTCAATCCAGATTTCTCGTATTTCACCCTCCTTTTAATTGCTTTGGCGTTCGTTTTAAATTTTACAGATACTCTTGCTTAATCTGAGTTTAACGTTAATAGTTTAACAACAGACTGATGGCCTAAAGTGAGGGTTTTGAATATATCCATCCATTCATTCTTTTATTCACCTATTAGTCTATTTGATACACATTTTCTTACAGATTTACAAAGCCTTTATCAAGTGCAGGCCGTCGACTCCAAATCAGGTAAGAAAAGAAGACACCCAAACTCAAAGAAATGAATATAACCAGGGTATTTAGCCTAAATAAACAGGGCCAGAGGATATAACTGAGTACCACATATTTAATTACAATAATGATTAAAGAGAACAATGGCTAGGGTTATCTTCATTTTAACAGCATAAGCTACTATGTATAAAGTCTGTAGGGAAAACTCTAGATTGTTCTGGGAACGTATACCACTCTTTACTTTCACTATCTAAAATAATCTGGTGTCCAAAGTTAAAGATTCAGACCATAATTTTCCGAATCATGGCAACCCATCCAGGAAATTCTAAGCTCGCATGTAAACATTCAAAACTTTAAAATCAGACTAATTCCGAGAAAAAAAAAACGAACGCCAAATGTTTCCATTGAGACTGGGGAAGGAGCGGTAAATACTAAAGACGTTCACGAGACAATACACTGGGAGGAAGAAAAAGAAGAAGGCATCGAGACATAACGAAAACGACCATTTGCAAACAGGAAAGAGGAAAGTTACAAAGAAGGAAAAAAAAAAAAAAGAAACAGAACATAAGGGAGATAATTTGTCCGCAGAGGGAAAAGTCAGTCGCAAAGGGAAAGAACCAAATAACAACGGGGGACAAATCAGTCGGAAGGGGGAACAAGTGAGTACAATGCACTGACAACCAAGAGACACCGGGTAACAAGAAGAGAAAAAAATAAAGGGTTTGGGAAGGGGGGGGGGGAATTCTCGGCCAAAAGCAACGACGAGACGCAAGAAGAAAGAGAGAAAGAGAAGGGGGGGGGGGGAAGGGAGGAAGGGGGGGGGGAGGGATATTTCTCCCGTCTTTCTCCGGACGTGGTCATTGATCTGATCTAGTCACTTCCGCTTTATTTACAGACACTTCCGCTGATTAGATTGTCCCCCCTTAACGTTCTGCACTTGTCCACAAAACAAACAAGTTCCTGGCTGACCAGACCAATATCTCCTAACCACTCTTCAGCACAACAGACCACTTTCATTTCCTCCTAAAACTGATCAGTTTTTGTTTGCTGACTTGTTTGTTTATTTGTTTATCATTTTATTTCTTTTGTGTGCGTGTGTATGTTGCGTTAAAAATAGCTGAAATCGCTGAGGTTAGAAGCTGATGATTATTATTACTTTCAAAAAAATGATAGCTTAAGCTAAGTGGCAATAGATGATATAAGAAAAATACCTCCAAAACTTAGACTTTGTCGACATTTTCGAAGATCACTCAAACACAAAATATAATGCGCGAGCTTTGAGCTTACCATTCCTTCGATACTGTAACTGCTAAGCGTGGCAATTGTTCTTAATCGTATGACCTCTCTCTCTCTCTCTCTTTGATTTCTATGACCATTTGAACTGTGATCTTTGTGACATCATCTTCTGGTTCCGGTGTCATGATCATCTGACCTTTGCCTTTATATGTAACCATAACCTCTGACGTAATCTCTGTCCCACAGGACGTCAGCAACAGCGAGTGGCCCAATCAGAGTACGAGGACGATGGAGTTGGTAAGTCAGTGGGAGTTTTTTGTGTCCAGCCCTATTACTTCCCTTTGTTAGATAAAAGCGGTGCTGAACAAGCAGCATAAAGAAGGAAAAGTCCCTTTACTTCATGTCCTTCGAAAGACTGACCGCTAAAAAACTTGCTAAAATTATATCAAAAAGAAGAAAACATTCTCTTTATACTATAATGTTTTTAGAATTTTTCATGGTATATATTTCAAGCAAATGGCGCAAAAAGGGTTTGTTTTTTTCTTTTCCCCACTTCACACTGCTTGTTCAACGCCGCTTTTGGCTGGCAAAGGGAATAGGACTGGTCAAAATGATCTTCCATTTGGAAAGCCTGGGAAAGGGGTGGGAGGGGACAGAGTAGGTGGCGGAGGGAACGGGGGCGGGGAGGGGGGGGGATAGATTTGTTAGACTAAAAATAGATATTATCTTCATTACTTCCTTATAGCATAATATCGAATACCATACTTTTTTATATATCGAAACCTGTTATTGTTGTAATGTGATCTTCATTTTGCAATTGATAACTGCCCACTTAACTGCTAGTACCCTCACTACTGCACCATGAACTAGTATTACGACTACTACCACGATTACCATCACTACTATTACAGATAGTACGTCTATTGGTATTGCTATTGTACTATTACCATACCAAAATGCTACAACTATTACTACGTTTATTGTTTGTTTACTATTAATTATTATTATTAATTAACCATTACCATTAATTTTTAGTCATAGTTTTAAAATCACGATTACTTTATTATCATTTTCAAATATATCTTTTTTAATTTATATTATATTCTAGAAATCATGTTTATAATTTTTAAATCAATTTCACATTAGTATGACTTACTTCATTTCTTTTATTTGACAGATTAACATTTTAAAAAATATTGTTATTATTTATTTTAAACGCCAAAGTCAGCACATTATAAAAAATAAATTATATCAAACTATATTGTTACTTAACAACTTCATTGTCACAAATCTTGACCAAAATAAATAAATAAATACAATGTAAATAAATAAATAAATAAATAAATAAATAAATAAATAAATAAATAAATAAATAAATAATGAAAGGAAGAAGAAAAATGAAACTCATATTTCAGCTGTCATGAATCTGATCTCTCTCTCTCTCTCTCACTCCCTCTCTCTCTCTCTTTCTCTTTCTCTCTCTCTCTCTCTCTGTTTGATTAACTTGTTCTAATCCTATACAATTCTATAGCCGCCAGAATTCTGTGGAGTTATTTCCCTTGTCTTTGCCAATTTCCTCTCCAGTGTTGGCTTTTCTGTGACGTCATATTTTCCCTCCGTGACCACATGTGCTTACAGTGGCTTCTCTGTTCTTTCTTTCTCTCTGTCATTTTGTGTTTCTTTCTTTCTTTTTTCTTTTCTTTTCTTTCGTTCTTTCTCTATCGCTCTTTTCCTTCAGTTTTTATTTGGTCTCAGTTTCGAAATTCTGAATGAAAGAGAGGAGTGGGAAGGAGGAGGAGAGTGAGAGATGGGAAAGGAGGGGGGGGGAGGGGGTTAGAAGGACAAAGCAATGCTCACATCTAGAGATGAAGGGTTGACAAAAGGAAAGACATTTGTCTCTCTCGGCCAGTCAAAATGAGTCGCTATGACGATTGTCCACCAAACTGAGTTATCACATAAAACCTTAACTCTTATACTTTCATGTGGTGACAGAAGTTTTAAGCTGGCTTGATTCTAGCCAGAGATATGGTAAATTGATGAGACAAGGAGTCTCTCACACGGCTAAAATCAGGAGAAATATTGGCAAAAGTAAAGAGTTTGTGACATAAAACTATATACTGATCTCTCAGCATCCTGATAAACTTATATTCTGCCTCTAAATGCAATGTCTTCTTATTTAGATATGAATTTTCTTTCAATTTCGGCAATAAAAAAAATGACTTTCAAATCCCTTTCACCATAATCAATCCCCGATGTCTCTCACTGTCAATTTATAACTCATTTTACGAAAAATGTCTTAAACTTAAGATAACTGTCCATCGGCAACTAATCAAATACACCAAAAAAGTAGAAAAACAATATGAAAAATTTAGAATTGAGCTATTAAAATGAATTTATAACGCTAGCCAAATTTTCGAGCCTGCATTTGCTCTTTGTCGGGGCAATCATGAAAACTTATAACGCATTTGGACTGGCCACGAAACATTTTTACTCTCTCTATCCTTCTTCTTAGTAATTCTTCCTTCTGTCTATCCTGACTTCTTTTCATCGGGACAAAGTCATTGTGTCAATGCGGACGTTTTAGCTGTGCTTGTATGTGTTTTATGTACGCATTGGTGTATGTGTGCATAATACAAAAGGAGGGGGGGGGGAGGGGGGGGGGAGAAGAGGAGGGGATGAGTATTTTATGAACAATTTGAACGAATATGACGTCATAGCAGTTTTTTGTCAGAAGCACAGATTATTGATTGCCTTAGGGATATTTGTCAGTGACCTCTGAAAGAGCAGTAGATATCGCTGTCTGAGAGTTATCAGGCTAAGATTTCAATAAGAAGCGACACAAGATATCTGAAATGCTAGTCAAACACAGTTCCAAAAGATAGAAAAGTTTGTTTATAACATCTAAAATGGCAACAGTCGGAGCTTGAAGATGTTTATTATTTCTTTATTTCTAAGATGTGACAGTTTTAAAATTTAAGTGGCAGCAAGTATTGCACTATCTCAGTGCTATAACGTCAATGTTATAGGACAACCGTCCTATAGTTTCTAAAATATAACAGTTCTGAAGTTTGAAACTAGACAATATGTTTCACATTATCTTAGAGCTATATGATTAATCGAAGAAATGTTCGTAATTTCTAAAATGCTGCACGTTTCTAAAATTAAAATGACAATAGATGTCACACTGCCTCAAAGCAATTTGGTCGATATGGTTCATATTTAACAAAATGATACATAGTTCTGAATTTGGAGCCATACAATTACTTGAAGAAACTGTTTATAGTTATACAAAAGTTACACAGTTCTAAAATTTCAATGACAATAGAGATCACACTATTTGAGAGCTATGTCGCCAGTTGGAGAAACGATTCACAATGTCCAAAATATTACAATTCTAAAAGTTAAAGACAGTTAATATCACATGACAAGTATGTAGTCAACTGAAGGCAGGATTCACGGTCTCTGAAGTGCTACAGTACTAAAGCTTCATTCACGGATTAGCCCTCCCTCTTTTCCGCCTGTCCACCCGTTACGTGTCCATTGTGACACTCACCACTTGTCTCTATGTCCACAGTTTGGGGGACGCCTATGATCCTCCTGATGACGATGGCTGCCTTATTGTTTGTTCTCTTTGTCGTCTGTGTTCTTCTCATCATCGACAGATACAGAGGTGAGTACTGGACCATGGCAAATGACAAGGTTTTCTTAGTTCTGCTTGAGACGCGGTACAACTTCCCTCTGTTTCATTCCTTACTAGCAAATCATCATCATTTTTATTACCATGAGCATCAGGGTTATAGTCATCGTCATCTTTATCCTATCCATTATCATCATCATCCTTAGTAACAGCCTCATTGTCATCGTCATCCTCATCATCATAATTATCACCATCGTCAAGTCATCATTTTGCATAAATGTCTTTAAAGACCGCAAAGACTGTCAACCGATGTTTAAAATAAACATTTTAACAAAAGGGCCAGAAAATGAAAAAAAATACATAAAAATTGATATATATAAATGAAAATGAAAAAAAAAATTCGAAAAAAAAAGTAAATAAATAAATAAATATAAGCAATGCATCCTTGAGCATTGTCTCGATAGAAACGCCCAACCTATTCGTTTGAGACAAAGCAAAAGCACATTTTTTAAATCAGTGAGACAGAACTGAATTTAGATAGCCTTACGGTAAGAAACAACAAACCACCACTCCACAGACTGACACGTACACACGGAGACCAATATTGCAACCATCGCGGTCAACCACAACTGTAAGCAAACACGGAGAAAAAAATAGATAGACAACCAGATTAGAGAGCAGACTGATGGGCAGACATATTGCCAGAAAACCTGATCGACAAACCTACTGCACGAACTTGCAAGGGGAGGCTACTCTCTGTTAGTACCAAGGGAGATAAGTAATTTCCCTTTGCCCAGTATTCTGGAATTCTCTATAACAGGTCCTGCAATGGGAGAGTTTGTCTCGAAACTTCTGTATCGTACTTCTGTTATAAAAACTCTTAGCCCGCAGCCGTGGTTCTGAACTGAGGTGTGCATTTCTACAAAAAATCGCGGACCGCTAGCAATGACGAAGATACGTTTCATTAAATTTTGAACATAAATTTATATCGAGTTCTATCGATTTTGTTTCTTTCAGTGTATTGAGTTAGTTGCCAGTCTGTGTACAGATTTAAGACATTCCTATAAAATGATGATGATATTTATATTTTTTAAATATGTTTTCATTATTGCCCCGATGAAGAGCCAAGCGGGCTCGAAAATTTGGCTAGCGATATTAGTTCATTTTATTAATCAATTCAAAATTCTTCATATTGTTTTTCAGCTTTTTTGGTGTATTCACTTAGTTGCCGGTGGACAGTCGTCTTAATTTTAAGACATTTTTCGTAAAAGTGATAATGATATTTATAAACATAATAATAGCAACCGTAGTGATCCTATTCAGTAATACTGTTACTATTCTTCCCAACTGCTGCTATCACTGATGCTGCTGTAACTGCTAGTGTTTCTACATCTACTGCTACTGTTACTGTTAATCTATTAGTATTAGTGCTGTTCATGCTGTTACCACTGTTACTTCCACTATTTCTACCACTACTGCTACTACTAGTAATACTTCCACTGGTACTTCCACTAATACTTCCACTAGTACTTCCACAGCTACTAAACTGCTACTATTACTAATTCCATTTTCATGACCAGGTGCATTTGTACTACTACGTCTACTAATATCAATATTACTACTTCTACTAATAGTATTACTACTGCTTCTGCTACTACTACTACTACTACTACTACTACTGCTACTACTACTACAACTACTACTACAATCTCTACTATTACTACTACTACTTCGACCACTATTTCTACTTTCACTATTACAACAACTACTTTTCCACTGCTACTACTACTGCATTAATACTATTACTACTACCACTACTGCTATTACTTCCACTATTACTACATGTACTACCAATTCCACTACTATACTGCTACTACCATTACTATCTCCATTATGACTACCACTACCTCCACTGCTACTACCATTATGTTATCGATAATGGTGATGCTTGGTTTATTTCGTCTTTCAACCTCCTTTCTGGTGGTTATCTCGATAATGGTGATGAAGATGAATGTACAAGTGCTGCTATATACTACACATCAATAGTTGTCTTTCCTCGAGGCAAAATGTGCAGGAACGTTCAGCTGAAGTAATAAAAACATATGAAGACTCCAGTGGAAAACACAGATAAGTCACATTTTCTACAAAGGAAGAAAAACAGACATTAAAGTTCAGAAATCTATAGTTTTTCACTGTATACCCTTTTAAAAACTCTTTTTTTTAGCGGAACTTACCTGGTTTTTCCGAATTATTGTTTTGGTTAACAAATCTTAGCGGTGAGCTTTATAACGTCGGGGCTATAACTCATTTTTCACAAAAATGTGACTTATCTGGTTTTTCCACTGGAGTCTTCATATGTAAATATCATTTACGCTCGTTATCCGCGGACAGAGCAAAACTAGACATAGCTCTTTATCATATGATATGTAAAAAGTCCCTTATCTACCTTCTATGTTAAATTTCAAACTATTTTGACTAATAATAATTCTCAAAACTTTTCATTTCACGTAAGTAAATCTTTTTAACCTTTCTTATTCGCTGATTGCGTAAATTGAAGGAACTGCCTCCAAACCTTGTGCCTGGCTTGTTTTGTGGGTCTTAGGTGGAATCTTTGCCCTACACACTCAGAGATAAGTTTGAATGGCTTATTCCACATTTGAGACATTCGTATCAACACGATGATGTAAGTTAACATTTGAAACGTAAGAGAATAACATTTTCTTTTCGAAGAGGTGCTCCAAAAGTGTACAGCGCTGGTGCAAAATTTTGCTCTAACTAAACGCTGGTCAAATGTTCCATTCGCGGACATCGAACTGCGGCAAAGGTACTTCACTCACAGACACATACAGACACATGTACACACGATTGTTCACTGCAAGTAAACAACACGAAATAAATCAATACATCAACTAACTTCCCTACATTTCTATTCCCTTCTTGTCTTTTTCCCAATCGGTTACTCCATTATCCCCCTCCCCTTCGTTTCACTTTTTTTTTCTTTATTCTTTCACCACTCTTACATCTTCGGCCTATCGTAATCTTCAAGTAGTTCCGTTTGAACTTTTGTCTTCAATACTTGGACCTTTCATAAAATAACCCTCAACTCCGCTTTATAATACGCTTTTGGTAAACCACACACACATACACTCGCACAACATACACACAACACGCATACACATATACAACACACACTACACACACACATACACAGTATATACATACAAATACACAAAACAAACACAAAGCACACTAATCGTTCAATCGATTTGAAGTTATGCGAACTTCTTCGTTTAGGAAAAAACTATGGTTGACTTTTTTGCTGCAAGTACGAAGTCTAGATCACAAGATCCTGACGTCATTAACGGAACCGGCCAATGGCTTTCGAGCAACACACACACATACACACACACGCACACACGCACGCGCAGGATAATTGAACTACCACAGCTAAACAAAATGTCAGCAAGTTTCTTTCGCTTGTTCATATTATCGATTTCATGTAGATAACTAGTATTCATTCGTTGGAAAAGAAATCGTAATCGTTTGTTAAATTGCTTTAGGAAGACATTTCTCTTTCATACCTTTCATGTTACACCAGCCATACTCCTGTAGATGTTGCCAGCATGACCACTAATAGGCAGGATAACGAACGAAACCATGTACAAGACAAATGGTTATCGACCGCAAGATGAGAGCAACGTGTTGATGTTAATAACACATTGCATGCATTTATAGACCTGGGTCGTTTAGTACACAGACATGGTCATATTAAAAACACGTTTTGCACAGCTGTCCATAGGCTGACAGACGGTTTAACTGTTCACTAATGTTTCTCTCTGTTATGGATAGACTGCAAATAGACAGACAGAAGACAGGCAGCCAGGGATAGATAGATAGATAGATGGATAGAGAGATAGACAGACAGACAGACAGACAGATAGACAGACAGACAGACAGATAGACAGACAGACAGGCAGGCAGGCAGACAGACAGACAGACAGACAGACAGATAGATAGATAGATAGATAGATAGATAGATAGATAGATAGATAGATA
>JBCEWB010049133.1:0-14249 GCA_039654565.1 Peronia peronii | reverse complement strand
TAAACACATTAACGGTGATGTTTTCGCAAAAATAACACCGCAAACATGTTTTTGGCTACTAGAAGTTTATTATTTTAAACAAATAGTACAGGGTGTCCATGACGTTGCACTACCCCTTTAATGTGTGAATGAAGAAAATGAAAACTCAACAATCGATCTGTCCACTTTTTTTGTTGTTGTTGAGATTAAAGAAAATAAAAATTATTTACATATATATTTTACTATCTAAGGATTTACATATAACTGAGAAAGCTCACAATGGCTAAAAAAAAAATATACGAAGGATGAGGGCAGCATAGACATAAATGGGAATAAGCTATTAAGAACTACTCAACAACTCACTGATATCACCAATGTGAGAGCATAGCTAGTGACAGAAATGCATTTTACCTTCCCTAGATATCTCAATAAAATGTATGCTTGGCCCTGCAATGTGATATCTCTTACTATGTTGCCCAACTTCAGGATCTGTCGACCCAGTTTTGTCACATTGTGCTGATAACAGTCAAAGCTATGGCTAAATCAACAATTTTTCAATAGCCAAAAGAAACTACTTCATAAGCAGCAGAGCAAGTTCCATACTTAAACATGAAATCCTGATACAATGTGATATCTGCAATGTGATATCTCTTACTATGTTGCCTAACTTCATGATCTCTCTACTCAGTTTTGTCACATTGTCCTAATACCAGTCAAAGCTTTGGCTAAGTCAACAATTTTTCAATAGTCAAAAGAAACTACTTAATAAGCAGCTAGAGCAATTCCACATTTAAACATGAAACCCATGAAACCATACAGAATGGAACTATAGAAAATTAAAGGTCACACAGCCTACTCAAAGCCAGTTTAGGAGCCTTGAACTTCACAGTCAAAAAGAAAGAATGAGGTGGAAGAGGAATATAGATTACTACATTATCAAATGATTGTTTGATAACAACTCTGGACGGCGTCCATCTCTATTAGAGGATGACGTTTGACAAGGAACTTTATTTGTATTTCTACATCTAATTACATTACCAATGAATCAAGTGTACTTGTGGAAATTGAATCATGATTTTGGTAGGTGTTCATCACTCTTTTTTAACATTATCTATAGATTATAGATGATGTTATAAAGAGGTGATGTTTAAAATGATACATGAAGTTGGAGGAGCGTAAAGGAAAAATAATTCTTCTTAGGCACTCTCTTGATAAGTTTACAAAGAAGCAGTTTCTTCTTGTCCCATAAGAGAGACCAGACACTGAAGATTTGAGTCCTGACAGCTCTGACATACAGCATCTTACAAGAACAGAGTAGTTTCATATAATGGGGAGGATGTTTTGTTACATTATGACAAAGACACTCGCATAATGGCATTTTCTGCTCTGCTGTTTCCATTCCCTCTTATTTTTCTCTGTCATGGTTTTGATGACAGCAACTGCCTCATCCAGGTTATCAGGCAAATGGATATCAGGAACTATATCAGCAGATGAAGTGGGCTTTATGGGCTGGGGGCCACATCAGCGGATGAGGCCATGTCTGCAGATTCTTGGAATGCTGAGCACCAGACAATCACATTATCAGTGTCTTGCAATCACAATGTTGATCATCTGAGAAAAATGTCATTCTTGGTTGATGGCTGATTTACTAAGTATCAAGGTATACAGCAATATTTGGGCATACACAGGATACAATGCTATCAAACCGTTTGTGTGACAAAACAGGCCAACTCAAATTAATATCATGATGAGCTTGCTGGTTTTTGCAAAGCAAAAGCCACCATGCATCTTCCTATGCTTAAACTATTTACAGTGAACATGCCAACTTCCAAGTTTCAAGCAGGCAGCAAAACAAACAGGCACTGTGATTGCATAACACCCCAATTTCCACAAAAACTGGATAGTTTTACAATTACATATAAGGTAAACTGGGATGTCACTGTCTTAAACACATGAGCAAGTTGGCACCAGTTCTCTTGGACATTTGGCTTCTGTCTAGTGCCAAATAATTTCAGCTGCGCAATGGTTTATTTTGGCTTTCAAATATAAGACTATCTAAAATATGCCATGTTTTATTACCAAGAAAATCAAACTTTCACAATTAATGCATGACTGACAAGCTAATATCTAAAATTTTGTAAATAACATGTAATCATGGTTACATGCCTGCTGCATAAGCTAAAAAATCTAAACTTACAATAATAATAATAAATCTCTGTTGGTCACTACTGACCATGACTGACGTAGCCATTCTAGCTGTCCATTTGGCTTCCACAGTGTCACCTATGGCTATTAGAGACCAATGTGAAAATGGCAGTCTCTGTCACAAAGGTCGGATCTGTGGGTGGTCACTGGTCTGCAGAAATAGCAGCTCCTTTCCATGTGCAGGTTTTTCTACCACTGGTGCATCAGCTTCTCTCCCACGTTGAGGTATTTGAGTCAGGATACACTCCATTATCTTGAGCAGTGAACTGCAAGATCCTCCCAGGACTCAGTCTCAATGTCAGGAGTCTTCATATTTCTCTTCACGACATCTTTGTAGTACAACTTCGGATGGTCAGTGTTTTGCTTCCAGAAACAGCTATTCAAAGAGGGTGTCTTTAAGGATTCTATCATCCTCCATGCAATGAACACGGCCTAGCCCCTGAAGTCTGTACTGTTGAAGCAGAGGTACATACTGGGGAGGTCAGCACAAGGTAGGAACCCTGCATTAGTAACTTTGTTCTGCCAGAATATGATATAGCATTGTGCTGACGACAGAGGCATAATACATCACCATCTTTTTTGCAGTAGATAGTCTGGGGTTTGCCCACACTCGATTTGTGAAGTGAGCAAAAGTAGAGGCCACCTTCAATATCCTCTTGTCAATCTTCATGTTTAGAGAGAGGTGATCTGTCAAAGTAAAGTCCAGGTACATGGGTGAACTCATGTCAGTCATTATTCATAGAAATGGCTGGCACTGTGTCTCTGTGTGCCGTCCCAGAACATTTGTCCTCTTTAGGCTGATGATCGGGCCAATGCCGCTGGATGTGCATGGCAATTGCTGAATCGTCTCTTATGAAGACTTCTTGGTCTTGGCTCTGAGATGTGACAGACTGAAGAATAGGCCTGTGCATGATTGGTCATGATAACCAGTTATATCAGTCATGGACATCATTGTCGATCACTGATTATGATGACCGAAGATCGGTTATGTTGATGGTCATGATAGACCATGAAGTGAATGCGTTCATCAGTTAGCTACACAGGTGTCTTTGATCTCAGGAAAACTCCGTCCGTCAGCGACACGCGTTCGTCGCAATGTCATCCTTCTACTACTGTGATTAGCTGATCATTACTGTTAGAGATTTATCTGTGCAAATAAGTACAGTCTTCTTCCCTGTGTGTATGTTATAATTAGATATAGCAATTCCTGGTGTTTTTTAGCATATAATCACACCAATACTGCCCAGTTTTTAAACACCGTGTGAGTTTTCACATAACGGTATGGTTGAAAACATGATATTGCTATGCTAAGTAACAGAACAGCTGACCAGCCAGGAGGCTAAACTTACTCCTCCTTATCCACAAAGCTAATCACAGGTGCTATCCCACATGTTGTCAAACAAAGAAATGGTTACGTATTAGTCAACAACGTGGCCTGATTATGCAGTCATACATCAACCATCATTTCCATTCCTTGGTCTACCTGTTCTCTCCACCTCTGTCCCCATTTTACTGCACATCGAGCACAATGCGTTTCTCTCAAGTGGACAGTATGATGTGGAATTATACCATAAGTACTTGGGTGTCTTGGCACGACACCGGGCTTTTAGGCGGATTTTTTTATTTGGGAGCGCCTGGAACGGGTTCTTAGAGGGGCAAATTATAGAGGAAAAATTCCATTTTGCAGCAGAGGTGGGTTCTTAGGCACCGGGCTCTTAGGCGGAGGGTACTTAGGCGGAGACAACTGTACAAATATTATATAATTCTGACAAATGTAATGTATCTTCAGGCTATATAGTACAGGACCAAGGTTTATCTTTACATTTCAGTTGATTCTGGGAACTGAAATTTGTAAAATGTATGGGTATGGGACTTACTGATGTGAAGTGTCACACTTATTATTATTATTATTACTTCTTTTATTTTTTCTTTCCTGAAGGTTGCACAAAAAAACACACACAAAAAAAACGCCTACTAGTACTAGTACTATTCAATGAATTTCTGTCAGAATTGTTTCAAAATTTGCCATGTTGTGGAGAAATGAATGGATCTTGAAAATAAAACAATTTTGAACCTTGCTAGTCATACTTCTTTTTTTTTCCTTCATTGCATGTTTGATGTTTTTGTTTTTTGGACTTGAAAATCAATTTTCAGTAACAGTAATCAGGTCACACAACTTACCAGCTCAAATTTTCATCATCAAAAACTGTATCATTTTACATTTTACATTGATACCCAAGAATGCAGGGTCTACCTGAGAACTGAGTAGATAATAGTATAGAAACTGGTCTATGAAAAAAAAAGCACAAAATGCAAAAATGTTTGGGGGTTAATATCCAACAAAGACCATAACATGGTGGAAGGTGTGTGTGTCTGTGTGTGTGTGTGACCCATACATTGACTCATCATTACTATTACTTATTATTTAAAAAATTAAAAGTCTTAAAATCTCAAAAAGTATACACTCTATGGGGCTAAAATTCTCTGATTGTTAGTATGAGCAATGGGCTATTTGGTATGGTTGTATTCGGTAGTAAAATATTTCGACAATTTTTTTTTGGTTTTACCTTATTTTATTGGTTAGCACTGAGTGTCAATTTTTGAAAAATTTATATAAACAAAGGTGTGTAAAAGGACAAAACTAACCACCTTATTGCCTCAATATGACCGTAAACTAAGTCTTGACACCATAAATAACCCTGTAGATAAAGTAGTTTTTGAAATTTTAAGACTCTACGATTAGTGTTTTTTTCAAAATGGCTGCCGTTTTCATGAAAACCATCATTTTTTTTTTGAATTTGAAAGTGAAAAACATCTTTCCCAGTCATACACAACAACCTGTCAAAGTTTCTCTTCTTAGCCTGGTGAAATAACAATCTGAAATTTTCACCCGCTTACCCCCTTAAAAAAAAAAAGTAAAAGTTTTGAGGTTGGTCCATTTTATCACCCAGGCAATGATATGAATGAAATTAAAGCAGTTTATATCTGACATCTCTCCGGACCTCTAAAGTGATTCAAACATTGTATGTGTTTCTTCATGGCCACTTGTGGTAATTATTGACTTTCACATCTGATGTAACTACAGAGGAATCTCATATTTAATGACACAGGGAACAATAAGATCTCACAAATAATGATAAACATCAAATCGCTGTTCTCCTTGCTATATGTGCTATACTTCAATAACTGAAAATCAAAACATCGGTGACAGCGAGAAGTTCTGCTGAAACATGTCCAATTTAATAGTCTTCTGTTCTGTGTTGCTCACGAGATACATGCTGTTGGTCTACCAGGGCTGTCAGTGCAAAATTGAGCCAACCCCTGAACTTAGTCGGCCGGCATATGAAATAATACATACGACTCACATTTCATCCCACAAAAACCTAATCACATACAAAAGCAAACTGAATGCTTTGTCATACTGAAAAACACTAAAAGAAATTCTAATCAAGACTAATGTCAGTGATGAATACTACTGACTGGCAGAATGGTACTCCCACAAGACAAGTGCACCTAATACAGTACAACTAGACTAGATCTAGATCTCAATTGCAGTCTAATGGATTAGTGACTAGCAATAGTATAAATCTAGTTGATGTAAAAACACCAAACCATTTAAATGATCGCACTAACAGGCCACACTGAGATCTTATAGATGACTAATCACAAAAGAAAATCAAAACTTAGATCTAGAATCTAGATCTAGATCTACTGGTGTCAAACACTGTCAAATGACCAGGACTTACCTCCCACAGAATAATCAGCAGAAGTGCTCTTTAAAACAAGTTTTTCAAAACGCTCTAAACTATAATTACTAATGACATTTATAATATCCATCAATCTTCCACTCCTTTCCATCAATCATGTAGGCTATAAGATAAGATTCAAAATGCGTTCCCGGACGTGGCTAGGGATCTTTTTGGGCTGAGCTGCCAGGTTTGCATTTCTCTTACATGCCAAAGGAGTAATCTATTATCACATTGTGCTATGATTTCATTTGTTGTTTTCACCTGGGCCAACATAAATCCAATCTGGCAATAACCCTGCTCCGGCTCTGTACTGGATATTTGTTAGCAGACAAAATACTGTAAATTTAGTAATACTGGAGATTCCAACAATCATGAGCGCCACATCGGAACTGCGGGCCGCTGCGAACCCCGGATTTTCGCGGATCTGCGAAACTCTGACAGCCCTGAATTCTACCTGCCTGCACTTAACTACTAGCCTTGTGATTGGTCTCTCTTTCAGTGTGCTTTCCTTGCTAACCTACAGGACAACAGTACAATGTTACTAGCTGACAGCAGTGTTGTAGGTAAACAGACCTGCTGACCATGTGCATAGGATGCAATATATGTCAGGTATACATGTACTTCAATCACTGTGTTGGCATGCGAACAGTGAGTTTCTTCACATTCATATGGCGCTACCTTTGCCAGCAGATATTCCAACGTTCTGGCATGGCTATAGACAACTAAAGGAAAGGAATTAGCATCGACCAGAATGGTGCCATGATCAAATAAAAACCTAATGCCAAGATACGTCCCCTGAAAGGAAAAACGGCATGTTGATTGTGCCACCAATGTATGCTTACAAACAGGGAAGTAACCATATGTAAATTATACATAATGCACAATATTGTTATTTTCTTTCTTTATTTCACTTTGGAAGTGGAATAACGAGACATCTAGATTTATGAGAGATTTTCGCCAGAACACTGAATGCTGTTATTCATGTGTTTCATTGTAACAAGAAAATAAATCCACTTAGCCAAAGATATTTAAATTTTCTAATTTTCAGAATGTAAGTGCATATGAGCACCTACTCACTGTATATTCTAGCATTCTCTCAAAACAGGCTTTTACACAGGTAAGCGAGCCAAGGTTTACCCAAACTGGTAAACTTCACTGAAGATAGCACTGGGTCTACTTAATCAACAATAAAATTTGTACCGCATGATTGAAAGAGTACCCTTTTCTCTTTCAAATCAATGTTTTTATCTGTGTGCTACGCAGTCCGTTTTGCATAACTGTTGCATAAATATGTATGTAACACAGGTGGAGCAGCAAGGAAAAATCGTTGGCTTAGTGACCCTTGTCTCTTTCAACCAATGACAACATGCGCTGTGGAATGCTTCGGAGCTAAAAACAGTCTCATTTTGTAGGGTAGGAATTTCCCTTTCTGATGATATATTTCAATTTATTCAGACCACAGGAAGTGTTTAAAAAAAAAAGAGTTTTTCATTAAAAATGGGAAATTCAGGCACTCTACAGCTTAAAACCAAAAGCCAAAACCAGAGTAAAATACAGGTATTTTACTACATAAATTGAAAAAATCTTGTACATCTGAAACTATGTTGCGTGTTGCTAGCTCATTAAAAAAGCCGGTTTTATATCTTAGCCGGTTTAATTATTTCTGTTATCTATTTTTTTAGGCTACTATGCTAACAGAGTTTCCAATGAAATATCTACAGCTTCACTATCTCTATAGATGCCACCATTTTCGTCTTATCTTCTCACAACAGGGATGTCAATCTGTCTACATGAAAAAGTAGGAAAAATTCCTGCCATACACTTTAGCAACAGTGCATTAATGGTAAATGATACCAGATTTAGGGCCAACAGTGCATTAATGGTAAATGATACCGGATTTAGGGCCAACAGAGAAATTACTGAGAGCCAAAAAGTGTATTTTCCTACTAAAATAGGAAATTTGACATCTCTCTCATAAGTTCACCATGTTTCTCTATTGCCGCAGCTACTTTTTAATTTTCTTTTATTGGTTTTCAGTCATCTTTTCCCTAATTTTAACAGACATTTTTAATGTATTAAATTTAGCTTCCTCAACCAAGCTTTTTCTTTGCATGAGATAGGCAGGAGAACAGCTATTTATTCATGACCCAAACAAATGCCTGAGACTATCAAGCTAATCAGAATAGCTAATGACAAAAATCTCAATTTAACAGGAACTCTCAAACACATTGTTGTAAGATTGAAAGATTAATTATTAAGTTAATTATCCCCTGTGATATGATATTTAAACTGTTTTGATGTCCTACTCTCCTGCAAATTTTGCTTTTGTACATCCTTTCACATTAAAATTGAATATCTGTATAAAATAAGCATGATATATAGAAACTGCGTACATGAATTTATAGTGCTTTAAAAAAAAATTTTAATCTTATAGTCATGTTCGCAGTAGAAATTACAATTAAATATATACAAACATTTTTGCAGTAATTGTTTATACACTTATTTTATATACATGTTTATATATGATATTATATACTAAATGTTAAAACAACTTAATTTCTTTAAAATGTAAATTTTCTGTGACTTTCTAAATTTTGTGAATTTTTTAAATAAATGAAAACTCATCATATTTAATGAATTGCTCAATATATATTGTTTTTCCTTTTATTAAATGATAGAGCTTTGTTTTTTCTTTCATATCAACCAAAATCACCAAACTTGGATAGGAAATAAATTTTTTGCAAATTTTTGAAAAAAGTCAATTTTAGCATTTCTATTTACCTTTGCAATGCAAAACTGTGCATATTTAACTAGGAGACCAACTTAAGCAGAAAATACCTTTAAATGTTTGATAGTGAGAACTCTGAAAAAAATTGGAGTTAATCTCTTTGACAATTACTATAACTTCAGTGATTTTCAGAGATGTTCATTGATTTGTTATCTCACAGTGCAAGGTTGAAAACAGGAGTTTGAGCTTCAATCCGTGGTGCCATTTTTGGCCCGTTTTTGACAAATTTCAAATGGTCATAACTTCCCTAAATGAGGATGGAAGTAAAAGGAAACCAAGTTCTTTCAACTGGTGCACTTCACCAAATCGGTCAAGAAAGAATTCAGTTCTAATTTTGAGTGCCTATTTACACCATCTTCTGCTCCTTTTTTTTTCCAAATTTAATTATGTGAACTTCCACGATTGAAGTCTTACTTTCATTTCATGCTTCTGTTCTGGATTGGTTTTCTTTGGCTGAAGAAAATTTCTGATCTCATCTCACAGAGACATAGCCATTGTTTCAAATAAACCTAAAAAGAAATACACACACACAAAAATATAAAAAACTACTGAAGACCATACACAGCGTTGCATTTCGGCTTGAATCAGGACTTTTAGTTCAGGCAATAAATTTCCCCACTAGCGTGCCCGATGCGGGATTAATGGGGATCACGAGTCAGGCTTACCCAATAGTATTTCTAGGTCACGTTGTCCTTATTAATAGGTGATTTTGATCCTTTATATCTGTCGTCTTTCAATTACCAGCACTTATCTGCTCGTTCTATATTCAAGAATCATTTCTTGGCTACAATTATGTGAAAATGCGATGTTCTTGCGACTACTAGTTTATAAGTTATGTTTATTTGAAAACTTCATGTAAAGTTAACAAATTTGAACTATAATTTCCTAAATATTACCCTCAGTTACACAAAAGTGGCAGCCTATATTTTTAAAATTTTTGTGTTCCATTTAATAAACTGCCTCTTTGTTGCTCAGTGCAATTTTCATATCCGCTTAAAGTGTGGTTGTTCCGTGATAATTAATTAAAAATGAAATCACAGTTGTGAAATAGCATCACAGCGCCATATGAAATCTAAAAACGTCAGTAGAAACTACTGCTGGCGTTCTACAATTTCTCTAGTGATATGTATTAATGTTTCAGAAGTAATGGTTAGGTTTAAAGATAGTATAAACCTAGCAGCTTCTTACTGTTATGTATGAGAACTGGAGGGAAATTCAAATTCAAATTAGAATATTCCCATCTTTGACCTGACTGACCACTGGACACCTCTAGAGTTATTTAAATAGAGGTCTAGTATGTTTTCTCTTTAGTTTCATGCCGAGAGAACCCAGTGATGGACTATACATATCAGGAACAGATCATGAGATCAATGAGTGAACTTTGTTGAATATGTAACAGAGAGAACAAAACTGAAACAGACGACAGTCGGTCATGTCGGGCATCATTGTCACTGATACCTCACTCCCACAGTCTATGAAGATCTCATCGGATCTTACATAATTATTTACTCATCATTCAGACCAAAGCCTGTACAAAAAGGCGGCTGGTATTGGGGAACTGATAGAATTAACCTAATGCTTCACAATTTAAATCAGGTTTTGAGCAAAGCTCACCCCCTCATTTTACACACTAATCCAATCAGTGAAGAACCATTTGCTTCCATTCAAACCGCCATCGATGAATACATGGCACTTTACAGAGAACTCTTCCCCAAGAACACACTTCCCAAGAAATATTTTCTGGAATGACACTGTTTGCCTTTTGTACTAAAACAGATTTGGACTAGGTTAGGATAGGATTGGACTCCCATTAGGACTATGGGAGAACTGGGGCCTAAAAGAAGTCATCAGTCAATTTTCAAGCTTTCAAAAATGGAAATGCAGAATGATGCATACAGAAATTACAATTTGTAATGCATAATCATGTGCTACAAATTGCACCAATGTTGCTTTCCATGAAAGAATCAATGCAGAAGGAAAGTCCGCAGGGAAACTAGACAAGAAAATAGGCAGAATGAGGGAAAAAAATTCATACATTCTATTAATATCCTGTTACGGGACTGGAGTTGTTTTTTTCACTGATATTACAGCTGTATTGTAGTGTGCACAATGTGTCTCTTGTAAGGAGCTGACAGTGTTGGGTTATCGAATAGTCTTCAATCGTGCCGAGATAACCACTGGCAGGAGGCTAAAACGCGTAAAGAGAACGTAATGTAATAGCCTTCTATTGGATACAATTCCCTTTCAGCCATTTTATTTTCGATAAGCAGATTTCTTCTTTAGCACGTGCAAAGACTGATATGTTGTCTATTACCTTGCCAAATTCCAAAGTCATTGTGACTGCCAGTTCTGAGTTTTGAACGATCAAAGATAACCCATTTTTGACAAACTGTGACAGAAATATACACTAGATTTTAAGCGATCCTGTAAAATTGTATTTGAAGCTGCAAATATAAATTTGGTATCTTCTTTTACAGGCTTTTTCACTCTATCTAACTGTTTGAGTTATTTAACTGTATTGTTAAGGAAACAGCTAATATATGATGACAAAGAAACCCAATAAATCAGTGTTACAGCATTGCTTGGCTTCAGCAGCCCACTAGCTGCCACACCAGGTAAATGACCCCGTGACCTCTCGTTCGCTGGTAGCAACTAAAATACCAGTCCCGTGCACGCCATGCACAGAATAAACCAAAATTTGCAATCTGCCTTATTGACTTGCTTGCATCAGCCAACAAAGGTAAAGAAAGGTTTTGAATTAACACCTAGTGGCCATTATCCATCTGGTGATCATAGACAACCATTTATTTGATTGAGGCGAACTCATGTGATAGTATCAAGACAAATGAACTAACATTTGAAACAAAGAGTAAATTTCTTCTCTTAATCTATCTGGTGGAAAAAACAACAACAGCGAAAAAAAATAACTGTTCACAAATAATAATATACAGTACCATTCATCATCTGGTAGATTATTTTCAAACTTGGTCTTTCGTTTCAGCTTATTTAGCATATCCTGAACCTTGTAAAGCAGATCCTGGCGAGTGCGACCAAATCCAGCTCTGTGCATACTCACTATGTAATCCACTAACTGTAGAAAAGAAAAAATGTGAGTACATGAATAAAAATTCACCAATCTAAAGGATGCACAAATTAAAGCAAATTAACATTTATGTCAAAAACTGCTTTTCTTAATCCCTTCATCTCATTTCTATAATACAAGTCACAATCTCATACAGTTGTAAAGACTTTAATAAATGTGCGAGTGTTGAGAAACCCATGTTGTCTAATAATCAAAGAAAATTAAATAAAAATGATAATAATTACATCCTTTGGTTAAGGTTCTAAATAAAAGTGCAAAGAAGTGAAGAAGGTAGTTGTCATGGGCAAAATGCTCATTTCAGGGCCTCCCAATTTACAGGTACATTCAACATCTAAAGGAATTGACAGTTTTGATTACCTCTTTTTCCTCTTTCTTGTTGAATATATTTTTCCCCTTGAAATTTGATGTGCCCTTGTAACCACGATGCTTGTACTGCAAAGTGAAAGCATACAATAATTGTTGTCTGAAATGGTGTTTCATTAGTTTAATTCACAGAATGACCTTTGTTCATACTGTTCATATAGTTACATAAAAACATATGTTTTACTATGAGAATGATCTATTCACCCACTTATGATCAAATGAAATATTTGGAAATAAGCATGTGATTGTTGCAAGTAAGAAATAATTGTGAGTGTCACAGGCAGGAATTGTAGGTTTACACAAGAGTGCACAAGGCTAAGGGACTAGCCCTTGGTACATGCCGTCATCAGGTGGATGGGACCTGGCAGCATTGGCAAGCCACACATCTAGGACAAGGAATAAGTCTGATGCAAAATCCATGAAATGACTAAGAGTGCTGGATGCTGGGAGCATGAAGAGACACCCCAGGATCCAGCATCTGTGCCTCGGTTATTGGATGATGGCTCCACTGTCTTGTGGACACCTTCGGGAGAAGGAAAGGCTACAGAAGTAAACCCAGGGAGAAAATCTGGAGTGGAGCCCCTTGAGCGGCTGGACATCAACATGACTTCTTTCCAGCAGCTCCTGCAGCTAAACTAGTGCCTGCACTCCTTTGGAGCCCGCTGGCAAGGCTGATAGGGGGATACTGATGTATGGGCAACACTGCATCTCTATAGTTCTCAGCCAGGTTTGTGCCCTGGAGAGGTACTCCAGTTTCACTATGAAAGTTTGCAACATTGATCCGAATGCCTGGGAAACAGTAGGCAGCAGAGACACAAGCAAGCCGCAATTAGCGAGCAGCCTCTTCTTCCTCTCAGTCTTCTTGCTTCATCTGCACCAACTGCAACAGAGAATGTCACCCCAGAATTGGGTTGCACAGCCACACTAGGTGCATTCACAACTCGAGGAGAAACCTCACCCAGTGCATCAAGCATTGTCCTCCGGGAATGCACCAACTGCAACAGAGAATGTCACCCCAGAACTGGGTTGCACAGCCACACTAGGTGCATTCACAACTCTAGGAGAAACCTCATCCAGTGCATCAAGCACTGTCCTCCGGGACTGCACTGCCAACAACAAACAGGAATTCATTTCATGTCAGAGAAGAGATACTTAAACTAAACACAGAGCTTACTAACTAGATGTAGGATAGGAAAATTAAATATGGGTATGAAAAATACATAGGTCTTGGGAAGGGTGAAGCAAAAAATAAGGATAAGACAGCTCATAGATAAGGAATGGCAGGAAAAATGGAAAGATAACACCAAAAACAATCACATAAGCCAATTTTACCCATCTGTGAAATGAAAAGCCCTAATCAGAAGCAAAAACAACACATAAGCTCAAAAAGTAACATGAAGCAGACTGAGAGGCACCCATACGACCCCCTGATAACATATGGTGCACATGGTGCAAGAGGGTGAATACCATCGACGTCAAGTTGATGTCGAGTAATCTGAACATCCTCCCTTTGATCGCGAAATTGAGGAAAGGACCTGCGACATCACTCTTCAGTGACTTGGGAGCACTGACCCAGCTGAGTAGTCCGACCATGCCCCCTTCCCCTCCTCAACTACAAAAATCCAGGTGTGTCAAAACCGTGTCTCCACTCAGGCGAGGGAACATGGATGAAGCCAAGTAATCCGACCTATATTCCGCCCTGACCTTGAGGCACCACTATACTAAAGATAAAAACCAAGAGAAATAAAAAGGACACAAACTTAAAAGGCAAAAATCAACCAGAGAGCAAATATAATGATTTAAAAACAGAAATAGATAGGCATAAAGAAGTAAAGTAAAGCCCATAAGAAATGTAAAAAAAAGAGTTAAAAGAGTTCAAATGTACATAGTTTTAAACAGTAACCATTAAGAAAACAGTAAATAAAGGCAAAAGCCCATTCCCTTATTAAGGGGAAGGGCTGGTCCTGAGAGTGATTTTCTAAAGCACTCAATTTAGGCTTTTTTAAGCACCATATTTAAATTCAGCATGTCCAAATTAGAGGAGGGAAAGTGTCAAAAAATA